>JAOVVG010000018.1:5125581-5137826 GCA_028566375.1 Leptodoras nelsoni
CCACCCGGGGATCGAACCCGGGTCCTTCTTGCTGTGAGGCAACAGCGCTATCCACTGCGCCACCGTGCCGCCCACACGCCATTAATGTCTTTAGTGAAAACACAAATTATACTGGACGAGTAATGCCCCTTATACTGTCCTTTGATTTGAGAAGAAATAATAACAGTAGTCGTTTCTTAAACGTATCTGTTCTGGTGGTTTTCTATTGGGATTTAAGATAAAAGTGGAATCTAATTTGTTCACTTATATACTGTACATATACACCAATTAGCCAAAACATTAAAACCACCCCTCTGGGTCCACTTGTGCCAACAAAATAACTCTGACTCATCGTGACATTATCTCTACAAGACCTCCGAAGGTGCACTGCTGTGTATCTGGCACCAAGACAGTCCTGTAAGAGCTAGGGCGTCCAAATCTGACTTGTTTTGTCTATTGTTAATTTAAAACCTTGAACCCCCTGTCATGTTCCTCAAACCATTCCTGAACAATTGTTTGCAGTGGGCAGGGAGCCTCATCCTGCTGAAAGAGGCCACTGCCATTACGGAATTCTGCATCAGTGTTTATGTAGGTGATACATATCAAAGCAACATCCACACGTATGCCAGGACCCAAGGTTTCCCAACAGAAGATTGCCCAGAGAATCACACTGCTTCTCCCTGTTTGCCTTCTTCTCATAGTGCATCCTGGGCCACCTCTTCCCCAAGTATGGACGCACACACACCCAGCCATCCACATGATGCAAAAGAAAATATGATTCAGCAGACGAGGCCGCGTTCTTCCTGAGATCCATGGTCAAGTTCTGATGCTCATGTGCTCCATGTGGTCTGCAGCAAGCTGTATCCTTTCTATCATAACCAGCATGAACTTTTCAGCAATTTGCACTACAGTAGCTCTTCCGTGGTATCGGACCAGACGTTCTAGCCTTCACTCCCCGTGCACATCAGTGAGACCTGGGCACCAATGGCACTGTCACAGGTTCACCGGTTGCCCTTCCTTGGACTACTTTTGGTAGGTACTAACCATTTCACTGTTTTGGAGATGCTCTGACCCAGTTACCTAGCCATTCCAGTTTGACCCTTGTCACTCAGATCCTTACAGTTGCCCATTTTTCCTGCTTCTAACACATCAACTTTGAGAACTGACTGTCCACTTGGTGCCTAATATATCCCACCCCTTGACAGTTGCCACTGTAATGAGATAATCAGTGTTATTCACTTCACCTGTCAGTGGTTTTAATGTTATGGGTGATTGATGGAAAGACAGTTCGAATAGTAAACTAAAATCTGTGAAACAAAAAATAAAGAATTCAAATAAAAACATTCTACCATAACAATGCTCATTATGGTTTTGCAGATTTCTCCAATCCAATTTTTTGAATTCTCCAATCTGACGGGTCAGAATGTGTGGATTAATGTTCTATAACGTGGTTGGGATGCAAGGTTTATATAATTTCTATAAGAGAAACTTGAGTTATATGTTTTACGCTCAGTATAAACCAATGTGTGAAGAGTTCTGTAATGAGATGTTTGTTTAGATGTTTGTTTGGAAAGAGTCTCCAGAGTCAGGGCTTTGTTGAGTGTTCAGTATACAGTACTTTGTGCTTATACATAAATGTGGCAAGCTGCATTTTTTTTGTCTCATTAACCTCAAGAGAAAGAAAAAACAGAGACTGGTGACTGAACAACTGTTTATAGCTCCTATTGTGTACATAGGAACAAGGAAAAGCTGAAAACGTCTATACAAGATCCTCGCAAGCTCCATGCATCTTCTCTGCACTACATAAATAACCCTCTGGCTCCCTCTGCTTTGTCCTCCATAACTGCTGAAGACTTTGCCACATTTTGTTATAGGAAGATTGAAAAGATCTGCCAGAACTTCACTCCTACACTACAGTCAGGATTCCCCCTCTCTTTCACTTGTACATTTTTCTAATCCATTTTTCTAATCATCTTGTCCTGCAATCCTACCACCTCCAATTTTGATATAATTGCTTGTACAATGCTCCAGAACATCTCATGGAGGTCTTATGAGATGTTCTGGAGCATTGTACAAGCAATTACATCAAAATTGGAGGTGGTAGGATAAGACCTCCTCCTCTTTCTCACTATTATCATTAATGGCTCCATAACATCTGGTCATGTACTCAGGAGAACAAGGGTTATTCCCATCCAAAAGAAACCCACTCTGGATCCCTCAGGCATCAGCAACTGCCAACCAGTATCACTTCTCTCTTCTCCCTAATGAGTCCACAGAATTCCAAAGAAACCACACTTGTGGCCATCTTTGAGAAACTCAATGCTGCTAGATCAGCCAACTGTCACCAGACCTCATCCTCCGTAACCACTCAGCAGCATTTGATACAGATAACTAGAAGACTTCCCACTGGCATTCCACAAGGCTCAGTACTTGGTCCCTTCCTGTTCTCCCTCAGTAAGGATATAATGAGGTCATAACTTCACATGGGTTTCCATACTGCTACTATGTGGATGACACTCAACTGATGTGCTCCTTCCCTCCCTCAGAGAATAATCACTCATGTTTATTCTCAGCATCTCATCATGGAATGTAGCTCATCAGCTGAAACTTAATCCCAGCAAAACTGAACTACTGCTCATCGCAGGTTGTTCGTCAAGATCTTGTGATCTTCCTGGACAACTCTCAGATTTCACCTTCTGTCACTGCACACGACCTTGAGATAACCATGGACAATCAACTGCCCTTTTCCTCTCACATTCCTATTCCCATGACTCTCATTGCTAAGCTTCCTCCACCGGTTTACTGATGCTTGCCTACAAAGCCAAAAATGGACCAGCACCCACTTACCTTAAAGCACTTTTCACACCCTGCACTGCACCTCGCTCACTCTGGTCCTCAAACACTTCTCAGCTGGTCCCATAATCTCTCAGGGTACAAGGAAAACATGCATTACAGCTCCTAGGTTCTGGCACTTGGTGATGGAACGAACTTCCCATAGACGTCTGAACAGCTGAATCACTGTCAAGTCTTCAAGTGATGACCAAAGACCTACGTCTTCCTGAAGTACTTAAATTAGCACTTTAGATTGACAATGTTCCTAGTCCATGACCTACTGAACCAGTATCAGGAAGTATGTATTAACAGAGACTTCAAAGCTCTTCTGGATAAGGGCTTCTGCCAAAACACATACAAATATGCTCCATACTACCCCAACAGCAATATCATAATTATATTAAAAACAAGAGCTAGGGAAATGTGGAATGAAACACACTATATACTACAAACACGATAAGCTATACAAAAAGGAAGCTTAGCCACAAAACACAGAAAACACTCTTAAACTGAAATAGGGGTGCTAATTAAAGGAACATAAAACAGGTGTAAGTGATCAGGAAGGTACAAGACAGGGTCATGTGAATTGCTGGGGCTGATGGGAAGTGGTTTACCTCTCTTACCACTTAAAAATAAATAATACACCTCAAAAAGCAGAAAGTAATTGCACAAATTTGGTTAAACGCTGTGTGTTTTCAGTTTCTTCACTGTGACATCATTCGACCTCAGACTTGCATAGAAATGGAAACAATAATTTTGTTAAAACTTTTTATGAATATAATTTTATTCACATTTTTTCATTTATTACTACTACTAATACTACTACTACTACTAATAATAATAATTTCAGTACATAAAACAATAAATGTGAAATAAAAGAAAAAAGATTATTAATTGAGATTCAACAATTCAACTGTTTCACTTTATCTGTACACTGAAGTACCAGAAAAACTGGTACTGGATCCTATGCAAAAAACATAGCAATGCCACCTATGGACATCATTGGTTGCATCTGCAAGTGCATATTTAAAGCGATAGATGTCCATGGAAGCTTCTAGAGCTGTTTCCACTGCGAGAATGGCAAGTTATCACAGTTTTGAGTTTTTCAACGCAGTTTAACAATCGGAGCTTGTGAAATGGGTCATAGCATTTTGGAGGTAGAAGGAAAGTTTGGATTTTTACGTATGAACTTTTCAAGGGTGTACTGTGACTACAAGAAGGTTGTAGGTTGCAAGAATCATTTCACGTGACACAGGTGCAACACTGCCTCAAGTAACATTGGAATTCTATGCTGGGCCCTCAACAAACATCAGCGTGAGGACTGTGCAACGTTCCCTCCAAGATCCCCCGAGGGACATACCAAGTACTAATTGGTATATTGTATACCAGTTTTTCTGGTACTTCGGTGTAGCTTGTTCGACAGATTCTCCTCAGAGTATATGTTCATGAGCAAACTTACAGAGTATATCTAACATTCCAACAGGTTGTCAGGGTTAGGGTTAGGGTTAGGTTTAAAGTTTAGTTTAGTCTAACAATACTTGGAAAATTCGACTAGCACTGGAATTGCCAGCAGTTTTGGGGTTTGGGTTAGGTTAGGGTTAGGGTTTTGTTAAGGGTTAAGTTTTAAGGTAAGGGTTTGGGTTTATCCCTTTTTGTGCACTGGCCTACTGAATCCCACTGTCATGAACAGCAAAAAGTACCCCCAGGGCTAGAGGTGATTGGTTAAAGTAAGATTTTGGAGGAGATCTAGGGTTAGATCTAGGAAGTCTAGGGTTAGGTTGGGGTTAGGGTTAAGGATTGGTTTGGGATTAGGTTTGGGGTTTAGGTTTATGTTCATAAAGATTAATGACAATTTAAAATATTGTCACACTAAAACATAGTCATGCTGTTAACCATGTTGGCTGTGTGTTGTCATACCCACTGTGCTCCATAGCTCCGTGAGCCTTCACGAACAGGCTTACAAAGTGTTTAACAGAACAAATTGAATGAGGCACAAGAACACACAAAAGTAGGACCATAAATTATTCATAAAAAGCAAAGTAAAACCAAAATACAATAATATTTGGCTGAGTAAGATACTCTAATAAAAGTCTAATTTAATGCAGTAGTGAGTGTCTTTAGTGCCTTGAGTACCAACCTTTTTAGACACATAAGTTTAGAAACTGAATATAAACTAAAAATACATGTCCAATTGCATCTGGAAATGTCCAAGCACTAAACAGGGCTTCCCACAGTGTTTCCCGAAATTCACTGCAGCACAACGATCATCTCTGACGGTTATAGTGAGCATCACATCGAGCACTCGCTCTCTCTTTCTATTAAGTAATCTGATCTTATCCTTACGGTGCTTTTTTAGAAATTGGGCCACTAAGATTGTTACTGTATCTAATTACATTTGTCCTAAAACTATTCATAAAAGCTGCTGTGATTTCACTATGGTTGTTCATCATGATGCAGTACTGCAGTAGAGAGATCTGCAATATGAACAATCCAGATCAGTAAAATGCTATTTTAGTCCATATCATGCAGACCTACATTTGATCTATTCATACCTTAACCCCCAATGTGCTCAAGTACTGAGCCAGAGCAACACCAATTGTACACAAAAAGATTCAAACATCCCATATCAGATCTGATTTTATACATAATCCTTAAGAAAGAATCGAAATATTAATTTAATCTTAATCTGGGATTGAAAAAATAAGTGTTTTAAAGCAAGATGCTACAAATGACAGTTGTCGTCACATCAATTATTTTGCCAATTTCTAAATTGTCTTATAACATGGTCGATACTCAATAAAAAAAATTATTTGACTAATCTTGTCAACAAGCAACCATTATATTACCTGAAACTAAACACCTTTAAGCTCCGCCCACTTTATAATCACTTTTTGTATGCCTGAATATCTTGTTTCCTGATATATATCACTATAAGGCCACAAGTATACGGACACCTGCCCATCACACCCCCATATGGGCGTCTTTCCCCAAAAATGAGATGCACACAATTGCACAGAATTTTTTGCATGCATTTTTTGTAGCATTACAATTTCCCTTCACTTGAACTACGATGCTCAAACTTGTTCCAGCAATCAGTCAATGCCCCTGTACGCACTGAGATCCATGAAGACACGGTTTGCCAAGGTTGGAGTGGAAGAAATTGCGTGTCCCGCACAGAGCCCTGACCTCAACCCCACTGAACACGTCTGGGATGAACTGTAATACAATCTGCACCCCAGGCCTCCTCAGCCAACATCATTAATGCTCTTGTAGCTGAATAAGCACAAATCCTCACAGCACAAATCCTCACTCCAAAATCTAATGGACAACCTTCCCAGACGAGTGGAGGTTATTATACCAACAAATAGGGACTAAATCTGGAATGGAATCTTCAAAAAGCATGCACGGTGTGATGGGTCTCGTCATATGCATGTCCAATTTCCTTTACCTATTTTATAAAACACAGAATAAAGACAAATCAAAAAACAACAAACCAATCTGACAATCATTGTTTCACGTTTTTATAATTCACGAGGGTGAGTCAAAGATTATCCGCACACTGGTTATATTAAACCGTTTGTTGGCCGGACTGTCTTGTCAGCGCTTTCTGCACAAGGTCGCTGTCTCCGCAGGTTCGACCGCGTGACGTCTGTTTATTTGTGACCTCGATGCGAGAAGCAATGGCTGCCCAACTTGTGATTGGCGTGAAAGAAGAGCAGGCTGCAGTGATCAGTTTTTTTGCAGTCTGAGGGCGTGTCTGGTGCCAATATTTACCGCAGACTTTGTGCACCGTACAGAGAAAGTGTTTTGAGGTGTTAAAGCATCCTCTCTATAGTCCTGATCTCGCTCCATATGACTATCACCTGTTTGGTCCCCTGAAAGAAGTCCTACGAGGACGAAGATTCACGTCTGATGAAGAGGTACAGACGGCGGTGCGTTCTGGCTCGTAGCTCAGCCTAAAACATTTTTTAATGAGGGAATATGAAAGCTTGTTGACAGATGGACAAAGTGTATTGAAAAGCAGGGAGGTTATGTCGAAAAATGATGTATTTGTCTTGTCTGAAATAAATCTGAAAGTTCCTAAAATAAATTCTACAGCCAAAGTGCGGATCTTTTTTGACTGACCCTTATATATTAAAAAATTCCAGATGATGTACATTGATAAACTTTTACAGATTTTATTTCTAAAATGTTGATCACTGGATTTATTTTAGATTTTATACTGAAAATGGTTTTAAATACTTTTTTTATAACAGTGCAGTTGCACATGTGTAGAAATATTTCGTTTGAGAGTGGATTCATAGTGAAATAAATATTTTAACATCAAAAAGAATTGATTTTTGTTTTTGTCAGAAATGCAAATTCATTTTTAATTAGATGAAGCCTCCATTGCTTCAAAAAAACTGTTATAAGAATATCAGCAGTCAAAGGCTGATTGTAGTATCTACTGTATTTACCTTTAGTGTTTCGCTACACCATTAAACTCCATTAGTGTCACCAGTGCAAGCCATTAATAAAGCCGATGGAAAGAGATTAGTCATATTACCAAAATCTGATCAGAGCAGAAAGGGGCATTTGTGTATTTTACGAGAATGACTCGTGCATCGCACAGTAATAGAAGTGTGCGATCCTGCTAAGCGGAAAGGCACACAATGTCCAAACAAGCACTTTAAAATGAAGCAGTATCTGAGACCACACACACCCACATACACAAACACAAGCCCTCTTTATTCCATACACATACACTGTGCATTAACGGCCGACCTGTTTTTTTCATATGACCCACCAGACTCAGCATTTAGCCGCACAAGAGCGCGATCGATAGCGTAATGCAATCCCTTAAAAGACACACAGCGCAGCACAGTACAGCAACTTCATCCACTAAAAGTACTTCCATAACTGCTGCATTTCACTTATTATACTGTACATCTGCACTTCTGCAGGCTTTTTGATACAGGGCGCACACTGAAATTCACACAGAGCAGAAAAATCTAGGACCAACTAAAACATTTGAAGCGTTCGTGATCGTTCAGGTGGCGTTTTTTTTTAATCATCATGGAAAATGTATTGAACTTTCCAGTAGTTGAATAGAACTCATGTCACGCTGTATTACACAATCAGCTGGGGATGTGGCGCAGAAACATACAAAAGTCAACTTCTCCGATTTTACATCCTGCAGTTCTGCCACTTTTTCATTCAGAATCTGGTTCAGGCGGTGATGATGTTCATTCTGAGGCTTTTAATATACATAAAGAGACGAAAATGAGAATTGGCCCACATTATAATACTATATTTAAAAAATGCACAAGATTTGCACAATTCTACAAATCTAGCGGGTGGAGGTGGGGGCACATTAGATAACCAAGTATTAAGAAAACTCAGTGCTTTGTACGGCCTCAGACATTCTATTTAACCACCATACAGTGTACATACTGCCTTTCCATGCCAGAAAACCCAGCACCTTAGAGAAACGATGAACGGCAAAAGTGAAAAATATCCATAAATTGAAACATTTGCTTATAAAGAGGTCTGAGCGTTATGGAAGATCCGTCTTCAGATTAAAACATCTTCACAATAAAGCAAAGCTTACATTTGTGTGCATACTGTACATTTCAATTTTTCACTATTCCTGATATTTAGTCCCAGCACCTGATTGATAGCATATGCACAGAACTGCCTTTTTAATGTCTACTCTCGGCCATGAATTCGAAGTAACCCGTCAGATCAGCTTGCTTAAACATCATCTTGTATAATTCCTCATGCACTTACAAAAACAAGATAAAAAAAAAGACTAGATTCTGTAGCGACTGCATGCAAAATTTAATTTGCAGTACTGGAACTGGTAGAACACAGTAAAAAAGGCACAGAATGGAAGATTGTGTGTGAGTGTGTGTGTGTGTGTGTGAGAGAGAGAGAGAGAGTGTAACAGGAGATACAGTGAAAAAAAGAAAGGGATTGTGAGAAAGAGAGAGGCCCATACCTTGGCGCTGAGAAGCGCTGCACTAGAATCAGATGCCGACATGCCTCTACACACAGCCTCTGCCTCGCCTCCATGGCTCAGAGGCAGACAGAGCTGCAGGCTGAGAGCTGTTCTCCATGACCAGCGGCAGGAGACAGTAGGAGAGCAGGCGAGAAGAGACGATAGGAGAGGAGAGCAGGGCTGAGGATCTGACGCTAGCGAGAACTCTCTGCACAGTGCCTATATGAAATTGATGCCCGACTGCAGCAGTGGAGCCGAGCCGAGCGAGCGCGCACACACATGCACCCTCCCACTGCTGCTGCTTTCTGCCGCCTCTGCTCTGTGTCTCCTCACACAAGCACACAGGCTCTGTCTGGTCCTGCTCCTCAAACTGGCACTGAAGCCACTTGAGATGGAGGAGGAAGGCATGGAGGTTGGATTCTAATAGCAGAAGATGGGGGTTGGTGCATGACATGCCACAAAGATTTTTTTGACTTCAACCAGGTTTAGAAAAGCTTTCACACTATATGTACTAAATGTACCAGGAAAAAAGGGTAAAATCTCCCTAGTTTTGTTGCTTCATCATATCAGATTATACAATTAAAATTGTAAGAGTGTAAAACAAGTTTTTCTGTTCCTGGCCTTGAGCACAGATCTGTTGCTTTCATCATTTTTCACCACACGTGCTTTCAATTTATATCAGTTGCTCACTTGTGTTAGAAAACCTTCACTGCTACATATTGTTGCATTTGGAATGCATATGCATGAATACATATCTTTTCCTCTGTGCCAGGAAGTAAAAAATGACAAGCCCTGGATCACTTTCACACATGGTTTGGACCAAACTCCAGAAAATGAGCCCCAAACCACATCTGGGGTCAAAAACAACTTTCATACTCAACTAAAGACTTTATACAAGAGTTCTCTGGTCCAGAAAACCCCCACTTGTGTAAAAGTGCTCTTTTTCTTGTGACATCACAACCACATGTATGAATTATGTCTGATCTGGCTAATTTCTTAACTAAGTTTGTTTTGAGTAGATCACAGATTTATTCTGTTATCATGTTGCTAAACAAAAACAAGAAAAGCCAGATGGTGCACCAGTGGAATGCCAATTCAAATGGAATGGAAAAGATGCACACAAAATACACTGAAGTACCAGAAAAACTGGTATACCTGTCAATACTTGGTAGGTCCCCCACAGGATCTTGGAAGGAATGTTGCACAGTCCTCACGCTGATGTTTGTTGAGGCCCCAGCATTGAATTCTGATGTTACTTGAAGCAGTGTCGCATGCCTATCACGCGAAACGAATCTTGCCAGCCGACGCTGCTCACGTTCACCCAGAGTCTTTTTACGGCCACACTGCTGTCGTAAGTTTGAGGTTTTGCCAGAATATTGAAAAGCTCATATGTGAAAATCCAAACTTTAATTCTACCTCCAAGATGTCAATCTCACGCCGGAAACAGCTCTAGACGCTTCGACAGATGTCTATCAGTTTGTATAGACACTGGCGGACACAACCAGTAACATGCACAGGAGGTGTTACTATGTATTTTGGCATACTAAAGCAGTCAAATCAGTGTACAAATACTGCCCATGTACTATATTAGCCACAGAATGTCATTTATGAGGGGTTCCTAACCTGTCCTAAGTGTTCTGTGACAAATTGTATTAAGAATCAACTGCTTAGAAGAATGCATGTATGTAAGGACTTGTAAAAGATGAGCTTAAATAAGATGACTAACATCATCTTTCCCACTTTCCTGACCTTCAGGATTCAAAAAAAGTCAACAGCATTTTTCTTTTCAGCATATTTAGCTTCTTTCACACTTCAGGGGGCTCTCTATGTCCCTAATCTGAGACATATGGTTGCTGTGACATTCTATCCACTAGTGAGTAGATAGGTTCAACACTACAGGTGATGGCTAGACTACAGGTTTCTATTTGAATGCTTCACAACATTGAGCATTCCCAGTTCATTCTAATAGGACCTCAGCATCCGCTACAGCCAGGGGCCTGAACCCACTGAGAACTGACTAGTCAGCCAAGATGTTCTGAGGTCACAGCAGATCCCTGTAGGGACAAGAGCCCTCACAGCATAATTACTCTAACAACACGGTGATGCATGATGCCCCACAAACTTAAGGTGTGTCAGCAGCTAGGAATCTGTACAACCTCTCAGTGGGATTGCGTTAAATCCAACAGCGCCCCATTACAGTCCTCGCTTTCTCTTGCCTGTGTGGCTATGCAGTCCTGCTAGCTGGCCCCTGGCAGCAGGAGCCCTACTTTGGAGTCCATTATCCTGGCAGCATGTGTTCCTGCTTATTCAGTTGAGACGTAAGTGCCCTCTGCCACAGATTCTGACTTGGGGTTATCTTTCTTTGATGCTTCCTATATGCAGTTAACATAAAAGCTCAGGAAAGGCAACATTCATCATGTCAAACCTGCCAAAGTACCCCTTTCAGAATAGACTAACTGCATACTTCATTTATACAGTTACACATTTTCCTTATATAGGAGCTATTATATAGGCATGCATTAAAGTCACTGAATTCACTCAAAGGCAAAAAGAAATTGGAAAAGAGTGAGCGAGAAAGAAAGAAGCTTGAGTGAATGCTGAATGAACAGACAGAAAAGACATCAATGCACTCTGTCCACCCTCCCCATCCCATACACACTTCTGTTCACCCTATTATTTTTAGTACAAATATTGCTATAGATGTTTATTTTTATGAATTCTGCATTATGGAGGCAGTACAAAAAGATTTCAGTTTTTCCAAATATTCCAAATAATATGTATCAGTAAAGAAAGGAACATATTACATAACAGACCACTTTTCAGACCAAAAAAACACATAATGAAGGCTGCTGGGTTTGACAAAGTCTCCAGAAGAGCTGTGGCACATTCCCGAGATGCTCATTAATTCCCCGGTTAATTTCCTTATTAATCTGACAAATTGTACCTGTGAATGCTATTTAAGAAAAAAAAGCACAGCAAACATTGACTTCTTTTAATGTATTACAGTTCACTGCACTTTATAGTGTTTTCATTTATGTAGAAACATCTTCATTATTTTCATCTTTAGACTAAGACTAAGACTTCTGCATAGTACATAGTACAGAATCTTCCACAGCTCTTCTGGACACTTTGACCATCACACTTGCATCTTTTTTTGCATGCAAAACCCAGCAGCCTTATGTTTTTGTCTGAAAAGTGGTCTGTTATGTAATATTGTTATTATGTAGTATTGATTAGACCTTAGACCTGATAGATGACAATACAGTTCATCATTTCAGGATTCCTGTGCATTTACTGAAGAACCTCATTCATGTCCAAGCACTGAATGGAAAACAAGAGGGTGAGGGGTCATGGCCCATCATGGGGAAAGGGGAAAGTATGTTTCATATATATTGTCAAGACATTGTTTCTGGAGTACAATGACACAATCTCCAATGTCTGGAGAAAGACATGT
>JAOVVG010000018.1:5346929-5359271 GCA_028566375.1 Leptodoras nelsoni
CCACAGTCCAAAAACATGCACATTAGGTTGATTGGTGTCTCTAAAGTGGCCCTAGTGTGTGTGTGTGTGTGTGTGTGTGTGTGTGTGTCAGAATGCAGTCAGCACAGCACGGCTGTCTTACCACAGGCCCTGCCACTCACAGCAGGGGGGCTGTGTGTGTGTGTGTGTGTGTGTGTGTGTGTGTGTGTGTGTGTGTGTGTGTGCACGTGCACGCACCCATTAGCTGCTCAGCATTATGGGAAAGCCATGCGTAACCCCACAGCCACAGCTCAACTTAAACCACAGCAAGCAAAGCATAAGCTGTTTATAAAGACACCGATCAGTACATTTAACTTGTAATAATTAGATTTCCTTTATTTTTTTTTTTACTTTTTACAAATCCTGCTATTTTACACACATAAAATGTATTCAAGTGCACAGTATCATCTCCCAGCCAAAGAGCCTTTTTTTTGTTGTTGTTTTTGTTTTTTTTGGGGATTTTTTTTTTTTTGGTAACATTTTGTGTCTTTTTATTTTTTGTCCTTTTTAATCAGGAAACAACGAGAGTGGACATGAATTGAGCCCAGCTTGCACTCGAGAGCAGAGAGCCTGTCAAGAGCTGCGTGCTGGAATACAAGTGAACAATAAACTCCATTAAATAAAACAACACAAAACAAATCACACGAAAAAAAAAGAAAAGAATGGCAAACAAACAAACAAAAAAAACTGAATTACAGATGGTATTAAATAAACCGACCATGAACCAGATGTACATTGTCCCTGTATTTAAAATATGATTTCCTAATGCAAAAGTAGAACTGGAGCTTCACTGTTGTTCATCAGTGCTACACTGATCAGTTTAACGATTTCTCACCACTAACAGGCTAGCTCTATGGGGAGCCCATGAGAAGAACAAATAAAGTAAAATAAAAATAAAATTAAAACTTAAAAAAAAAAATAAATCGCACACATGAGCAAACTATTCTTATTCGTTCAATAATTAACCTTTTATTCTTTATTTCTGCAGTTTTTATCCGTTTTCTTTTTAAAGGAAGCTTTCAATCAAAGAGCATTTGTTCATATATATTTTTTTGTACAGAAGAAAATACTATACAACCTTTTTTCTCTCCTGCAACAATATTTTGAAGATAATCATCTACACATTTAATTACCTAATATTATTATAGTTCTTTCAAAGCCATATTTAAGAAATTATTAATTGTAATTTCCTCGCTTCCATTTGTTTTCTTTTTCACTACACAAGTCACTCATTTTCTGCTGAAGCCAGGCAAACAAAATTCATTGTTTTGTTTTTTTTTTTTGCTCTGTAATTTGGAGCGGAGCACTGCAGTAATTTCCTCTGTATAGAATTCATTTAAATTACAGTCATCATTAGTGTTACTCGTTAGGCTGCCTCGCTTCTGGCATGCCTGTTTCATATTGAAATCCTCCAATCTCCGAAGCAAAGAAAATCAGTCCCTTTTTGTTATTTTTTTTGTTATTTTTTTTCTTTTAAATAAAACACAGAACAACAGGTCTTCGTCACACTGACAATTATTTGTGCATCAAAGCAAAGTGGAAAAAAAAAAAAACATTGTATAGCAATTTCCCTGTTAAAAGATATATGCCGTTGTATTTCTGGTAAAAATGAATCTAAAAAGTGCAAAAAACACCCTAAACGTTTCTCTTTGCAAGGTCACATAAATATTAAATAAACGGTTGTAATTGGAGCTAGACCACAGCTTTTAGAAAGAGAAAACGAAGCTTGAAACGTAGCTTTTTTGTCTGTATTATTCACACACTCGAGCATTTCTTACAGCGACTCTGTGACACGTTCCTCCGTTTTTCCTCCACAGCCAAGAAAGTCTCTCTGTTAAGAGCAGATATATGAGGTTTCTAAAGAATCTTCAACCACAGACTCCAACTGGGAATTTTCTCACTACCCTTTTTTTTTTTTTAAATATCCATGCTACTCAAATTGTAATGAAAGAAAGAAGAGAACAAAATTACCTACAAGCTACTAGATCTTCCCTACGTTCAGAGAACACACTTCCGTCCTTGTGTCTGGTGGATACTTGAGTGCATTGTGGGAGTCCATAGAGAGCCGAAGAGCTGGCATTGATTCCCTTTTTCCCCCTGGGCAGCAGCACCATCAAGTATTCATGATCCTCCCCGGTCTGGTCCCGTTTTCCCAACGGGCCATTCTGCAGCAACAAACACCAGTGTCGACTGGTCACGCCTGTGCAAGTGGAGGACTAATGCAATGATAACAGTGACAACAATAACAAGGAAAAAAAAAAAAAAAAAAAGCAACAATAATGCAGTGATGCACACCGTAACAAAACGTCTTAAATAGAGGCTTGACTATCTAACCTCATCTATACAAAAGTGCACTAGCAATATGCAATGCCAGGGAAAAAAAGGGTCCACCATTGAAAAGAGAGGATGAAATAAAAATGGAGTGCATGCTAGCTTTTTTGGTGAGGTGCGATTACTGAGATAGATGTGTTATGGCCTTGGAGTCACTGTCACGGTTTGTCCTCGAGAGACACACTGTTTAATTGGAATGAAGCCTATGACACAACTGAGAACATTTCTGTGAGAACTGTGATGACTGGAAAGCACTGTTACGGGCCCCTGCACTGAAAATAATAATAATAATAATAATAATAATAATAATAATAATAATAATAATAATAATAATAATGCAGGATGTTAATGAATCAGTTGTTTAAACACATTCATTAAAAAAAGCCTTTGTTTTAAAAGCGTGCCATTTCTTTCTTTCTTGGATTCTGCAGTTCCGTGACTGCACTTCAAATGTATTTTAACATCCACACACATCTACTGTATATAGATATTCATATATATAGATTGTTTTTTTTTCTTATAGGTTTTTTTTTATCCACACACAAAAAGTAACAAAATAGAATAAATTAAAACCAAACATGCACGCACACACACGAAAAAAGACTGATGTGTAGGAAAATGTTTACATTGCCACCCATGTTTAAAAGACGGCCTCGTCTGTTTCTCTGTTTCTCTGTTCATTTTTAATGCATAATTAAATTAATAATGTTGGTCATCATGTAAACATCGTAAATCATTTTGGGCCTTCACTTTTCTTGTGTATTTGTCATTTCCTTGTCATGTGCGGTGTCTCTAAACGTGATAAACGAGGCCACAAGATCTGGGGTTTGTTCATTGCACGCAGGGATTGTTTCTTCGAGTGCGTACAGTGTAGCTCACAGGTCAGCCACGGACTTGTCTTTCTTTTGGGAAGCCTCGGCGTGGTTCATGGAAGCATCAAAACACTCTTCGTTGTCTTTCTCTCCATCGGGCTCGGGCATGGAGTCGTCGTATGAGTCCGTGTTCATGTCTTCCTCTGGCTCGTCGTCGTCGTCATCGTCGTCGTCCTCGTCTTCGTGTGTGGGCTCTTCGTCGGGTGACAGCTCGTCCTCGGGCTCGCCTGATGTACCTGTGGTGTCATCATGTGGGTTGCTCAGGCTCATGGAAGTAGGCATGGAAGCTCCAGTCCCCATAGGAAACAATGCCTCATGCTGTTGTAGCTTCTTGCTCAGGTCCAGCGAGTCACTAAGGCCCAGGCCGCTGGCGTTCTTCAGGAAGAACAGTGAGCTGCTGACGTCAGTGCCAAGATTCAGAGAGCCATCGAGCCTGAGGGCTGAGCGTGGGTGGTCGCGGTACTCGGTGCCCACTGCTGAAGGAAGGTACAGGGCTGCATTATTAGGTGGCAGCCCTTGAGCACCAGGTGATGTAGAGTGTAGACTAATGGAACTCGGTGGTGCCACCAGCCCTGTCTGGTGTTGTCCAGCTTCCCGGTTAGGAGAGATGGATGAGGCCACGTCACCGCGCTCCTGCTTCTCATGTTTGCGCTTGTGTGAGTCCATCTGCGACATGCCTACCACCGTGTGCTTGCACTCAGGGTAGGTGCAGTGGAAGTGCGAGCACTTGAGCTTGTACTTGCAATCAGGCACGGTACAGTCGGTGCTGGAGCTGAACTGGCAGAAGCCGGCAGCGCTGATCACGTCCTGCTTTCCGTGGTGCTTGCGGTGTGCTGTCACCTTGGTGCTGTCCGTGCAGCGGAAGGAGCAGCGCAGGCAGTGGAAGTGTGTCGAGTTGCCTGAGAACTGACAGTCGGCCACGTCGCAGCTCAACGACGCCTTGAAGCGCTTGAAGTCATCAAGGACAAGGTTGTCGACGCGGTCATGGTGTTGCGCATGCTTGTACATGTGAGTGCGACCACAGAACCGGTAGCCACAGTTCTCACGGGTGCAGTGGTAGTGAGTCACCTTGAGCGAGAACTGACATGCAGTGTCCCTGCAGTCCTCATACAGGTCGTAGCGGCGGAAGCCGTCCAGCATCATGCCCTCGTCCAGCATCTTGCGCGAGGATGCTGTCTTGCGCCGCTTGCCAAACGGCGACATGTCCTCGATGATCCAGAAGCGCTTCTTGGCGCCACTTGCTGCTGGAATGGAGATGGTATTCCCTATAGGTGAGAGAGACAGAAGTGACACGTTAAGGCTTGCGAATTGAGGAAGTGAGGCTATAAACAAGAACAGTGTGGAATGTGGAATGAGCACAAAGCATTTACAGAAATCATGACTGAGAACAAATGTACAACCTGCTTGCTTTGCCTGACAGAGTCCATACTATGATCTAACAGAGCAGTGTAGCTCAGTGGTTAAGAAGTTAGACTACTGACCCAAAGGTTGTGAGTTCAAATCCCACCACAGTCACTGCTAGGCCCCTGAGCAAGGCCCTTAACCCTCAGCTGCTCAGTTGTATAAATGAGTAATATAAATGTATATATTATTATTATTTATATTATATCATAATAGCATAAATGCCGGAAATGTAACAGAACCCAGGGATAGCGAATGCGTTTCTTACAATAAGTACATATTTGTCTGTGGTGTATATCAGGTGTAAAAGTAATGAGTCTAGAAATTCCTCTGTGTGTAACTTTCGGCTTTAGTGAGCAGCCTGAGGTCACTGCTAATGCTAATCCCTGTCTGGAGAAGTACGGCCTCTATAAAACCCTGGCACAATTAGGACAGCTAATGGAAGACAACACAGCACAGTTCACTGACAGTGTGTAATACACTGTATGTACTCTAAAAGGGTGGAATAAATTTTGTTTAATAGATATCGCCTGGTAGGGAAAAAATCAGCCTTCAAGACAGGTACTGCATGCAACATAATGTAGTCAGTGAAAGTCATCATGAGTAGATGATTAATGATTACTATTAAACTATGGTTAAAAATAGTTTTTGCAGCAAATACAGAGGTGGACAAATTATTAGGCTGGATGCCCGGGACAAGAAGATTATGTGTCCGGGCTATCAATGTTTTATTAGTCATTGCCCAACAGACAAGTGACTCAGTCAACTGCTCATCTAGTCATTACTAGCCTTTTTCTCCTGCTCATTAACCACACAAAAAGCCTGGGCCTTGTTTTCATTTTATATATTAACACCAGTCAGTATTATTGCTTTTAAGTATATATCCCATCATACATACATTCCTGCTAGCTTGCTGAATCATATTTTACTATTTTATTATTATGGGAAATAAAAAGCCACGGATTTCTCTACATGAAATGTAGACTAAGTGTGATTCTCAAGTCTATATTGCTTTCAAGCTCCCAAGAACCCAAGATCTTGCTAGCTAACTAGCTAAGGCAATGTTTACCTAATTCTCTAGTTAACTTACTGCACCAGGCTGCTGCCATAACATTACTAGCATTACCTTCTCCCTACCAGCTTTTGCTAATGAGCAGTTTCATATGTTTAATTACAGTGATAAATAATGCTAACACTGGTCTGTATTTTGCACATAACCAGCTGACTAGGTTCTCATATGTCCATGTGGGTACATTTACATTAGATTTCCATTTTCTAGCCTAGTTTCTGTTGCTAGCTAGCAAAACAAACATGGATTCTTTCAGATGATACATAGGCTAAGTATTATGATTATTAGGTAATGTGACATTAACTTATTTATTTGCTAGCCTGAAAATACCCTTTCTCTTCAGATATTATTATAGGAAGTGAAAGGGCAGAAACATGGCTTTCGCTTACAATCTAGCTATCATAATGTAAACTTTTACCTCAGGAATTAACTTTAAAAGAACAATGAACACAATGTTTCAGCCTATATGTATTTTCAGACTTATCACAATCCCTCTAGTTGGCTGATTCAGCTGGATAACATATTTAGATATGAATGTAGTGACTCAGCTGACTTGCTCCTCATACTCTCAGCTAGCTAGCTAGCATAACTTCATTACTAACTTGCGAGATGTTCTTTAGGAAACATGTATTTTTTTTCTTCACATGATACTTACTAGATATTATGATCCTTATAGATAACTTAGTTATCCTTATAGATAAACATTTTCAGCCCAAGCAATACAGAATCACTTTTTTGGTAATACAGGAAGTAAAAAGGCAGTAATATGGATTACATTTATGTCAGTAGTTAACATACTAAACAAAATGATTTTAAATAATCCTAAATCCATTTAGCTAGATCCGTGTTTATCCTGTGAGAAATTGGGCTAAACTAAGTGCCACATGTTTTAACCTTTGCATGTGTTATTGACTGTAAAGTTTGTGAAGGATTCGCTTTCCCAGATTTGTCCACCCCGTAATGCCTTATTACAACTAAAGCTACTGAATTACTGCTTCATGGTTTAAAGACAAACAAAGCAAACAGGTGAGGGCTGAGTCACTCTACTACTCTATATACTCTAGAGCTGCAGAGGTCTAACAGAGGCAGGAGAGAGGTACCTGCAGCGTCCTGCACTATAGGCACGTCATTTTTAACCGGAGACGGAGTGGCAATGATGGGGCTGAAAGCTGGTGTGTTGGTTGGCATGACAACACTCCGAGTGGCTCCAAGAGATGCGCTGAGCAGAGAGTATGAGACACAGGATGGAGAGAGGAGGTATGGGAGCGATGGAAGAGGAGGCCGAAGAAGGGTTGGGGGGAAAGAAGGAGGCTGAGACTGGAGTGGAGCCTGAGGTAAAGATGGAGGAGGAAGAGGAGGTGGAGGAGGTGCAGATTGAGAGGTGGGGGGAGTGTCAGCAGAGATAATGGGAGTAGGAGTAGGTGTAGGAGCAGAGACCTGAGAACCTGGTCCTGCAGAGATGCCAAGGAAAGGAGTGGTAGAGAGGTGGAAAGGAAGGGTGTGGACATCAGACAGGTGGATACACACAGACACACACATATACACACACACACACACACACACACAGGGGGATGGGAGGTAGAAAAGGAAGAGATCAAATAATGAAATACCAAAAGCCAAATGGCGACAGAAAAAACTCAAACAGCCAAAAGCAACAGTGATGAGAATGAAAGATAAATATTTCTCCAACCGAACGGTGAAAACATGTAAATCATTCCAATGCAGGAAAGAGTCGAACAGTGAAAGCCCAGATTTAAGCCCAGAGATGTGTACTCTCTCAGGTTGTCATGGTGTAGGTGGATATTATGAGTCTGTGATGCCTGAGTTAACTTGCCACAGGCATGGCATTAATGTGAGGAGGAGTGTGTTTGTGTATGGACGGCTATATGATAAATTTACTGCGCCATAATCTGATAAGTGTCATAACTGCTGGTAAACACGGGCTGCCGCAGATGCTTCATGAACAAGTTGTTACGTTTATAATTGGCAGTGGAAAAGTACAGCGGAGGCAGATATTTTTAATTGATGCCTCTTGTTAGGGGCATAAACCCCAGAGGATCTGAACACACACTGTTCCTGTGACACCTGTACAGTGCAGCTGATTAACCAACAGCCATACATGTGAACATTTTATTCCACTGGCTAATGACTGCCAGCTTGAGCTTTCTATGCAGTTCAGTCCATTTGAATCACTTTCTCTTAGACGGAACCTAAGATTATATTATGATGATGATGATGATGATGGTGGTGGTGGAGAAAAAGCTCCCCTCACCTGCCGGGGAGCTGTCATTGCCCACAGGAGTGCTGGTGCAGCTGCGGTCTTGGTTGGAGGACTCGGATGAAAGGCCCAGTGGACTTCCTCCACCCATGTAGTCCATGTAGTCATCGTTGTCATCTGCCATGTTAGAGAAGCTTTGGTTGAGGCTCGAGTGGGTGCCCATGGAGCCGGAAGAGGACATGTTACCCATGTGCTGCATCTCGTCTGGTTGGTGACCAGAAGGTATCACCTGGCATACGGCATTCAAAAATCAGTTCACAAATCAGCGGCTAAACAATTCATATTACATGATCAACAATGATTTGTATTACAGTCTCTCCTTATTTGTGCATATGCAAAACAACAGTGTAGATTACTTTCAGGGTGGTTCCACAACTGGGCGGCCATTGAGCCTGTGTATGTGTTTACTTTGTTTTATTTTTAATATTGAATCTAATGAAGCAATATCTAATGCTGAAAACATTTCATCGCTGGCAATGATTGCAGTTTGCTATTAAAAATGACTAGCAGGGTGGAGGTTTAGAGTTACATAAAATGTGTGTTAATTACATTAACCTCCGTGTTAATGGCATGAGGATATTCTAAGGATTTACTTAAAATACTTTTTCAAATGAATGATTTACTTTCAAACTGTAACTTGTGTACAGGGGTTGTAAAGTTCTAAATCTTCCATAGAACTTAGTTTTCTTCTTTCTCTTTTTTTAGGGAATAATATTTAAAAAATATTATTTATTAAAATGATAAAAAAATATTTAATAGAGGTGAAAGTGTTCAAGGTGTAACGAGGTTTACTCAGTACTGTAGTACACTGAAATAACAGATGACTCATGGAAAAGGTTTCAAAAGGAAGTTTTTTTAAGATTAGGGATTTTAAGGGAGTTTAGGTGTTAAGTGTAGTTATAGTGCTGCCAAAATGCTGTAATAACATACCTGCGATGGGACTCGGTCGAAGTTCTTTCCCAGCATCCTCCTCATGTGCTTGCGGGCGTGAGAGGTCATCTGGTGCTTTAGCAGGAAGGAGAACATGCAGCCTTCGCGGATGCAGTGGAAGTGGCTGTTCACCTGGTTGTACTTGCAGCCTAAGCAGGTAAAATAGAAAAGATTTCTCATTAATCCCGAAAAGCAACAAAGGACAACCTCCGAGACGCCGAATCCAGTACCGATTCTCAATAAGGTGGTGATGAGGAAAAGCCCGAGCAGATGAGTCCTGCTCTTATTACTTTCTCCAAAGTGTCACACTGAGAAAGTGGAGCTTTCGGGAGATTAGACCTGTGGTGCTCTTTATTACAATGACATCTTTTATTCAATTTGGAATTTACATAAATACATTCTGCATTTGGAGAGGCAATAATGCACAACCCTGCAAACCAAAGTAAACACACAATTATTTCCATATTAAATTCATTTTTCACAACCTATCTGCTGTTATTGTATTTGTTCAGTCCATCGCTCTTTTTCTCTTTTCCTCGTTCCTGCCTTCACATGGTAGCCCAGCAGATTTTTAATTGCTATATGCTTTTATTATTATTATTTTGTTTTTCAATTAATTGACTGCTTTTTTGTGGGCTAATCAAATGGACGCTTGTGATCACTTTATTTCAAATAATACATAGAAAAATAATCGAAAGGGAAACGTTCAGGGCAGGTGCCGGCTGGTCTGTTACCATGGCATCCGTGGCACGGCATGGTGCAACAAGCTGCTTGTTGTCAGATTGCTTTTGTACGCACGCACGGGCAAGACACTTTAAACAGAGCGAGCTGAGCAAATAAGAATGACGAGCCGAAATATCGCAGATCTTTGTGCCTGCGCTTCCTGGTAACCTCATCCTCAGTGGTGTGTTTAATCTTGCTGCCATGGATACCCCGCTCCCAGTCCAGCTGAACCATCGATTCCTCACCATCCTTCTGCTTGGTTTGGTAACATGCCCCTGATTCAGTTTATTCTTTCTGAACTACTGAGGTACACCAAATCAGGAGAGGTTTGCTGTTCTGAAACTTTGTTTCCACCCTGTCATAAAGTTTTTTTTATTCTGTACTGCAGACAGGGGGAGGAGAGAGAAAGAGAGAGAGAAAAAAAAGCTTTCAATTTGCCTGTGTGATGATGATCGAGGTTTGAAAAAGAGCAACACAAACAGACCGAGCTAGACAGGCACAGTAATTAACAAACATGTGTAATTGCTCATTCCTGACAGGTTAAATATACCCAAGAAAACAGTCTCTGTTTGATTGCTTACTATAAATACTGAAGTATTAATGTATGACAAAAAAGGCAGACACCATTTTTCTTGGGCTGATTTTAATCTAAACAAACCCGCGCTCGGCTTCAGAGTGTGCCGCAGCCGTTTTTCACGTGCCTGGCACCATTTGTTAGGAAACGTACACCTGATGTAGCCGGGAATTTGATGGCATTTACACGTTGTTGAATATTTTGTAGAAAACGTCCGGCATCAGCACGCTCATACTAATGGGATGAGACGCGGATACTACAGGGAAACCTTTAACAGAACCCTGCTTGCTGCTTTTGTGCTTTCCTGATTGCGCTGTTGATAGTGGAACAATTAGCAATGTCAGCGGAGGGAGCAGCTTTTTCCCCTCGGCTTGCTGAAGTGTGTGGAAACAGTGCATTCGTGGCGGGGGCCTGTATTGACGTGGAATTACTGTTATACCATCCCTGATGTGATTTCACACCTTTTCTCCTTTGTCCTGTGTATCTAAACTGGCTTTTATAATATCAGAGTGACTGAAATAATCAGGTGAGCAGGAAGTCTGTACACCCCAAGACGCACTTGAGTATTCTGACCAACACGAAACATAGCAAATTACAGCAGATATCTCGCAGAACTCGGAGAGTCTTACCAAGGCGGCCGCACTCCTCTCTCTTGGTGAAGTATTTGAAGCCGTTGGCCGCACGTCGCTCGGCTTTCTCGTGCTTCTTGACGTGCCACGGCAGCTTGGTGGTGATGTTGGTGACAAAGTAGCAGCCTGGTCTCAGACAATGATAGTGTCCTCTCATCCTGAACTCGCAGTGCTATGAGGCAAGACAGAAATGTCAGCGTTTATAACAACCGATCGTTTGTTAAACCTGTTGAAGCTCTTTCTTTCACCGGCCAAATCGGTCAGAAAGTCGTGATTCATTTTCTATAAGAGCAGCTCTGACGGTAGACGTTTAGGCAAGGAGTCCCCAGTGTCAGTGCTTTGTAAGATTTTAAAAAAGGGCTGGTGAAAGAACACAAATTATAGTAATTATAACGGAAGTGAACGAGAAAGAAAGGAACGTGTTTCGTAGATGTTCCAGGACATATAGCTATAACAGGATCAAATCTGACTTCTTTCATAAAATACAAATTGTTATTCTCGCCAAACTGTTTGTAGTATAAGAGGAATAGAATACGTCTGGACGTGCTGTTTTATAAAAACAATCAACTTTGCGTACTCCCTTTACATTTCACCTCATTTGGCTGACACTGTTATCCGAAGCCACTTATAATTGAGGCAGGATATACAGTAACTAAGCAGCTGAAGGTTAAAGTATCCAACTGAAAAAGCCCACCTGCTCTCTTTAGGCCGCCCCCCAAAGCCATGCCTCCAAAACACATGACCGTGTTCTGCAGCTATACTACACTGTGTTAGCTCAGTGGTTTAGACATTGGACTTCTGATCGCAAGGTCATGAGTTCAAATCCCAGCACCGTGACGCTGCCACAGTTGGACCCTTGAGGAAGACCCTTAACCTTAAACTGCTCAGTTGTACAACTCCAATGAAGTTGGGAGTTTTTTTATTTATATTGAATTGTATTGAATCTGTTCAACTGAATAGACTACAAAGATAAAATTTGAAAAGGGAAGGGGTGGCTCAATGGTTAAGGTGGTTAGTGATTAGAAGGTCAGGGGTTCAAGCCCCACCACCACCAAGCTGCCACTGTTGGGCCCCTGGGCAACGCCCTTAAACCCTCAACTGCTCAGTTGTATAACTGAGATAAATGTAAGTCACCCTGGATAAGGGTGTCTGCCAAATGCCATAAATGGATAAAATTTATGTTTTTTTTCCCAAATATTCACTAATTTTGAATTTGATGTCTTCAACACGTTCCAAAACAGTTGGGACAGCAACAAAAGACTGGGAAAGTTGAGGAATGCTCAAAAAACACCTGTGTGAACATTCCACAGGTGAACAGGTTCGTTGAAAACAGGTGAGTGTCATGATTGGGTATAAAAAAAAAAAAAGTCGAATCACATCACACCCGTCCTAGAGAAACTTCATTGGCTGCCAATCTCCATGCGGATCAAATACAAATGACTTCTGTTGACTTTCAAAGCTCTCCATGGCTTGGCCCCCAGTTATTTAACTGACCTCCTGAAACCCTACAGCCCCGC
>JAOVVG010000018.1:5408394-5425569 GCA_028566375.1 Leptodoras nelsoni
GGATAGTGGCCAGGTCACTACGTGATGCTGGTGGTGGAAAACGTTTCCTGGTATGCTGACATTACCCTGGACACTGTGGCTCTTGATACAGGCTGGTCCAATTTAGCCATGAAACCTCCCACACTAAAATGACAGGTGTTTCTGTTTCATTGTCTAACCCCTGTATATATATATACATATTGCGTGTTTGTGCCCATACATCCTATTGAACAAAAATATAGAACTTTATGAACAAATACATCATGCCATCCTTCCCCACTGTGCACTTCTCATCATTTCCTTTACAATGTAGCACTGTTGGATGTTTTAATCCTTTTTAAGCTGTCTGATGTAAAAAAAAAAAGAAGTAAAACATAATCCTGTTATAATTTAGGAAATATTGAATTCATATCATAACCTCATGATATCATGAACCTGTTTTCAACTGTACCGAGTACAAAGCAGAGATTTATTAATTGAAGTGAGTGAATGTCAGAGGTATCAAGGGAAAGAAAAACGTACCTGTACTCTGCACGCCCACAACACGCAGTTATTAGTAGTATTATTAGTACGGTTAATACTGTTAATTAGTATTAATCTAGATCATTTTGGAACAATTATACTTTTACTGATGACTTCCTGTTTGTGTGTTTTGAGGTCAGAGACAAGTATATCAATTCGTTTGCACCCAGAGCCATTCTGTCGATCAATCACCTTCTAATTAAAATGATTCATTGAATGTGGCACACACACACACACACACACACACACACACACACACACACACACATACACACAGGCTGGATGGCTCGAAAACTGTACAGTAGGAGAAGTGCTCTGAGCCGCAGTAAAAAGCCACACCATTATGGTGCACTAACATAAAGGTGGGTTATGGCTGGTAGTAGAGTGATCCGGCCCAGGCTTGCCCAGACCAACAGAGCAATAAAGTATCATGTCTGCGCACAGAGGCTTTAAAAAGCACAATTAAGGAGGAGGCAGGTTAATAATTAAAATGCATAATTATTGACCCCTATTTCCAATTCCTCTGAAAGTACATTAGATCAGGAAAAAAGCTGGAGAACAGGAGGGGAGAGCAGAGCGTGCATCCTGTCTAATGCATTCTCACTGGCTGCAGCTTCCTCTGGACCCTAATGCGCCTGCTGCTTAATGAGACTCTGCTCACAAACGAAGGATTTCTGAAACAATCAGCAAGCATTATTATCAACCCCTTACGCCCAGCTGACTAGTGACCCCCAGACCTATCGAACTCTCCGCCACTCAGGGCTCAGGGATGGGCAAAAGAACGAACCAGTAGGGGGACTTCGTTCAGAGGGTGAACTGTCCCTCGGGGGGGCTATCGCTGTGCTGGCCAGCCGTCACTGCTGGCGTCTCCGACAGCCGGCTGACAAGCCGGGCCCGAAGAGCTTAACGTTAGTGTACAGTCAAGTCAAGTCAAGAGTGATTCATTTCCTGCCAACTAGTCAAATCAGTGTTTCATCACTGAGATCTGACAAAAGGGGGTTTTAATTAAAAGAAAATATTAGTTCTGGAGCTTTCAACATGATCCTACATGGTTTAGTGTGAAAAAAAAAAGAAAAGAAAATAATTGTGACCCAGGAGGAAGAGAGACCCAAGTCACAAGCAGTCAGCATAAAAAAAAACCTTCTGCAAAATCCTGAATGCCAAGGGCAGGTGGATTAAAGTATTAAAACAATCGCATTTCAGTCCTGAAATAGTCCTCTATCCGTTCAAGATCAGGTGCGAGCGTAATGACACCTCAGGCAGGATCTGCTCCCCCCATTAGCTACGAGCATCAGGGAGAGCTAATGCGAACAGATTATGCCATGATTATGGTAAACGCTCCTGTTACAATCCCATCACAGAAACGAACATATTCTAAAATCAAACAGATGGCTTGCTACGCGCTCTGATTACCGCAACGCTCCGGAGCCGAGTCTTTTTATGAACGGGAAAAAATAAAGATACTCGAGCACAATCACATGCCAAAACTATGTATGCTGTCTTTTTTTTTCCCTTTCCACAGTTTCTCTCTAATTAGGATCGCGCAGCTAGTTGAGAGGAAAGAGGCAAATTGGAAGACACGGGTTACGCTAAAGTTCAGCCCTGAATCTATTTACAGTGCAGAATTAATAAGAAGCAGAAGTGATAATGGTGCCAACACAGTGAAACATTTGGGTGAGTGATTTTTAATTTAATCACGGCCGTTTAATACGAGTCTATTCTTAAATGCTACGATTGTTAAGCGACTACAGTAAGCAGACAAGCGTTCTTTTGTGCGATTCCTCTTCTCCAGGGACTTCCAAATGCATCTTTATACGAGCTTATAGTGAGTGTCATAAGGTTGAAATGTATGTATTGGGTTATGAGCTCGTTCAGTAAGGAACAGTTGAAAGCAGGCATCTTAATTCTTTAAAAATTCCATTAGTGAGCTCACTGCCATCATGGGAATTTCTGCGAAAGAGGCACTTTCTGCAGAAGTGCAGGATTTATGTACCACACATCTCTCTCAAATGGACAACTCTCCAAACCTGAAAGCCCTCATTCTGATCTGCAGATCATAAAAACGGTGATAAAAGCAAATATGATTCAAAGCAGCTGAAAGGGCATATTTCTTTCCTTTCGCTTCTTCCACCCCCTCCTTTTTTTTTTACAGACCTATTCATTTTTGTCGGTTATATTCAACACAAAGTTCGCTGTCATATTTAAGGTGTGTGTGTGCGTGTGTGTGTGTGTGTGTATACTGTGAATGAGAACAGTCAACTGTAAATTTCAAGGTATTTCAAAAACACACACACGCATGCACTAGAGAGAGCAAGTCAGTACTTGTAGCTGAAGACTGTAGATAGGGATCTATGTTAGTCTCAAAGTGAAAAAGACATTTTTTCTCCCTTTTAAGTCTAGTCTTTTGTTGTCATGTAAAATACCCGCTCCCCACACCGCACAGTTTTGTAATCACATACGCTGAAGCAACCCTGATTAGCAAGCGCGCAGCTTTTCTCCTCTAACCGTCCAAGATGGATCGCTTGAGAAACCAAAACCTGTGGGCTTAACAGGAAGTGCAGCAAATGCCTGTGTGTTGCTTATAATTGACAATAATTAAGGTGAGCTTGAAAATAATTACGATGATGAAAGCTAAGCCTCTTAGTCGCACGCGAGCCATCTGTGGTCACAATATTGCACCCTCAGAAACTTCTGTCCAATTTAGGGAACAGAGAACAACTGTGCCATACGTTCTGATTAAAAATAAGCGCTCCAAAAGTGTACAAACATCCCACTGGCTGGAGTGTACCAAGAGCTTTGAGGAACGAGCATAATATGATAGGCAGCAAACAGGAAGTCGTCGAGAGAGACAGAGGAAGAGACAGACAGAGAAACCTGTGCCCTTCAGTCTTACACTTAAGACAAAGTTAACAAAGTGTGACAGCTGCCAGGTTCTTGACAATTGGGGTCAGTTAGAGGAAAAGTAGCTCAAGTTTTCAGGGCTTTGCAAGAGATGTTCAGGAGCAACTGCCCGGCACAGCATCAAAGGGGATTAAAGGCCAAAGCCATCTGCTGTCAGGACAGGCTCGCAAGGAAAGCCAATCCCTGAGCAGAACAACTCCGAGACGCACTTCAGGGTGGACTAGTGAAGCGCCGGGGAACGCAGCCACGGCACCATGGAATATAGCCAATTAAGTAGTCGGCCAAAAGCCCACGCTTATATATGACAACTGCACCTCGACACCATTTCTGTTTGTCCTATTACCCAGGTTTCTTTTCTCACATACACCTTCTCTCTGTCTTTACCTCTTTCTCTCTCGCTTTCCGTTTTATTGACAGGCTATGACAGCCTTTTCTCGCAGCTGCTAATTTGTTTTGGGCTCTGTTCCTGGCCTCCTCCATGACTGTTACCTCAATAGTCTGCTACCTTTTAGCTCCAGCGTACAGCACTTGACCTGCCGCTGCCGCATGCTTCCAGCACTTTAATTGTCGTTTAATCACATATCAACCTGTCACTTAAACACCCGCTTTTTTCAATTGTTGGAATTTGCATATTGTGTGAAACTAATTTCTGCCAGGTCTGCCGGCTGAGAAAGGATACTCACTTGTCTTTCTCATCTTCTTCTGTCTTTGCCTAACACACACACACACACACACACACACACAAACCTACAGCACATACACGAAAGCCTCAGATATTTCGAAAATAACATTCTTAACTGTCTCATACATGCCCAGTGTAGGGAACAGCACCTTATTTATGCATAAATGGATATCATGGATATTATGGATAGGACCATGGCTCCCAAAACGGGGTCTGTGGGTCCCCGGGGGTCTTTGCCGGAAAGCATGTGGGGTCACAATTTAATTTTTTTTTCAAATGATGTGATTAAAAACTGGTGGTCGAAACCACTATCAAATGCTATTACAGTTGTACGAGTTGTTAGAGTGATAACCCTATTATAGTTATTGACTTAATTAAGTGGTCACTTGAATTAAAAGGGTTAAATCTGAAGCCGAATAATGTACCAATAATCGAATGTAAAACTAATTAATTTAAATAAAACTAAAAACAGGAAGAATGTTGTGAATACAAAATATGATGCAAAATATATATTTCGTAATATTACAATTATTTATTGAATTTTATTTCATTTCATTTAGTTTTTTTGACAACCCCTGGACATTAACCCCTGGCAGTGTATTATGGAATTGAGTGAGCACCCTGCTCTCCACTATTCAGTTTGACACAGTTTCCAGACTAAACAGAAGGCAGGCTGCTCTACTGGAGAGATTCAGTGGGCACTGCTGGGGTTCTTCTCACTTTCCACACATCAGTTAACAGCAGATGGAGAGACACACTCTTTCCATTATGACCGAGTCCGGTGGTGTGTGGAAGGCCACACACTCGTGCAATATCTCCCCCACCACGTCTGCAGCTCACGCTGGGACCGAGGGCCGGGCGCTGGGGGCTCAGTGATGCACTGCTGGAGAGAGCTGAAGCACAGCGTCCTCTAGAGACGACCAAGTTTAATTATGAAAAGCAGGGAAGCTCTTTGTTCCGTTTTTTATTATATTAATTGGCAAAATGGGGCCGGATATTGGGGGGTCTCTAAAGAGGGTAGGGGGGTCTCTGTGAGGGTTTTCACAGTGGTCTAATCCTGTTATTGAGGCACTGTCCATGCCCTATACACACTCTAAGTCACAGTCCACAGTGAATACCGACTAATCATAGAAGCAAAAAGGCAGGTGACAGACACCTGAGTGAGAGCAGGAGGCATTTATGTTTGCAGAGTCACTTCCAGTTCCTGCCAGTACCTTATGTCCTCTTATACGCAAAACCTGAAGAAGCTCTATATTTAACCTAATTATTTAACCTAATTATCTCTTTCTTCTACTGCTTCTATACTTAGTGTACGTCTCACCGGCTCATACTGTCTGTTTTGAAATCTTCCACATGGTTACACAAAAATCAATGTAGCTCACTTAACGCATATTCAATTGAAAGATGTTTTTAAAAGCATAAAAATCATAAAAAAAACAGTTTAGGAAATCTACCTAAAGTATTAACTTGCTATTAAACAAGGTAGCTAGTGTGAAAAGAGACTTTATGTACAGTATAATGAACTAGCTAAACATAAAAAGTGAATAATGCTATAAAACAAAGTGTTCAATGAAGCTAGGTGCTTTCATTTAGGAAAATATAAAGCTAGACCGCTTTTAGCTGGTGTAGAAAGGATGACAGTGTCTGTCAAAGATGTTGGCTAAACATAAAAAGCAACCTAGCTAACAGTAGCATAGTAAAAAATCAAATATGAAGCTAGTTGGCTAGCACTGGAGTAGGAAATCCAAAGCTAATTCTAGCTAACTTGTGTAAACATGCTATAAAACAAGCTAGCTAGTGTGAACAGAGACTTTATGTAGAGTATGTTCGCTAAACATAAAAAGCTACACGTGAATAATGCTATATACAGTGTTAGATGATGCTAGGTGCTTTCATTTAGGGATGATATTAGATAATTAGGGTAATATAAAGCTAGGTAGTTAGAGAAGAGACTGTACATAAAAAGATAGCTAGCTAATAGGAGCATGAAATGAAGTTTGAAGCTAGGACTGTGGTACTTGTTATACTGGTTATAAAGTGTATACTAAGTATACTGGTATAGCCCTGGTTATACTGAGGGGATTTAACTAGACTAGGAAATGCAAAGCTTGCTATAAAACAAGCTAGCTTGTGTGAAAGAGGCTGCCTTTGGAGTATGCTAGTTAAACATAAAAAAATCTAGCTAGCTAATTGGGCAGTAAAATAAAGTTACACTGAAGGGATTTAGTTTTCATGAAATTAAATAATCTGTTGGTACACATTACTACACATAACCTATAAACTTGGATGGGTTGTTTTAGGGGTTAAACGCTTACGGTTAGCACAAGGACACTTCCACTGGCAACTACATTGACCTTTATAAGCAGTTCTTAGAAGTAATGAATAAAAGTATTTCTTATCTTATCTTTTCCCTCAGCGCACCACTTATTCAATATAGCTGCCATTGTCTCACTAAGATATGATGTATTTTAATTTTATTTCAGAAGAGAGAGTGCTATAAAATGTAGAGTAAGTAAGTATAATTCAGTTTGCATCCTGGCATTGTGGCGTGGGGCTTTTGTGTTATAAAGTTATCCATGACTTCCTGAATGGAGGATCCTCTACGATCATGCAGGAAATCAAAGCAGGACAGACTGAAACTTGTGGCTCACCGCCTCACAATGAACTACTCCTCTATCACTACTAGAAGCGTTCACACGCCACTCTTAACTGATGCACCGGCTCATTGAAGGGTTCATCTGGACCTGACCAGGTTCCTCGTCGTTTATTCCAGAGGAGCTGAGACGTCTCCGAACTGTCAAAAGCATTTTCTGCCGAGCTGAAGAGAGAGACGAGAGAGAAGGAAAGGGAAAAAAAAGAAAAGAAAAGAAACTGCTGTACACATTCACGCGCACACACACACACACACACACACACTTTTCGCGAGGCTGTCAGGTAAATTAGATCTGAAAGCTGACAATTTCTGACCATATTTCCTTGATTATTTCGAACAAATGCACACCAGCCGCTCTAAGGAGATTAAAGTGACATAAAAGTCCCGAGTGGGAGGAGGGAGGGCAGCGAATCCAGGTCACCCCCATTTGTCCCCCTGCCTGACAGCAGCTATATCGCTATCCAATCCAATAAAAATCCCCCCTCCTTTTGCTTTAATTAATTTTACAGCTAGCTTGCTTAATTACTTTCAATCAAAATCCTCTTGCCATCACAAAATTAGAAATGGTTCAACTCCATTAGTCTAAATTCTTCATTTACATACACAAAGACTGTCAGCTCTTGCTAAGCAAACGGCCTCTCGCTTGATGAGATTGTTTTTTCCCTCCCCTCACTGTCACTCTCTCTCTCTCTCCCTCTCTCTCCTGTTCTCTCATCCCGTCTTTCTCTCCCCCCACCTCCCTGCAATATTTCTTTTTTTTATCAAGGAGAAAAGTAGCATAAAATTATCTGAGCCCTGATTTCAGATAGTAATATGCATACAGGTAAGCTAATAGATGTTACCGGTTAAGTGTGCATTTGAAGACGCCTCCTCACACACACACACACACACACACACACACACACACAAACACACATTTTCATGGACCAAAAAAAGCAAGTGTTCATATTGGAATGAAATATCAAAATCACAAGTAGATAACTATCTGCAATGATCCCCTTAACCAAACTAGTTATACTCTGTGCTCACCTGTGCACAAGCATCAGGAGGCCACAGGATCGTTTCCAGTGGTGACGCTGCCCCTCAGTCGCCCACACTGCCCCCAGGCTTGCACATCAGCAAGAATTAAGGACATGCAGATAAACTCTGTGATATGGGAATGGACTCCAGTCCTGCTTAAATAACTGCGCCTTACAATATCAAACAAATCAAACCGTCCCAACGTTGAGCAACGCTACTCAACCCAGACACACACACATCCAAAAGTGCTGATGCTCGCTTGGAGTGTTTGTTTTCATTTTCTGCCACATCCCTTGACCACACACGCACGCAAAGCCGCAAAAAGCTTGCTAACCGAGAGCAGCTTTGATCTGTTGTCTGCTCGTTGAACGTATTACCTTACAGCTTCCTTCCTCTCCAGAGAAAAAAGTGACAGTACACCTCGAGAATGCCAGAGAGGCTGTTTGCGTGCTGCTAACCTGCATACGGTTAATCGCTGGGAGCTGTAAAGCAATGCCCCGTGTGGCTGGCTCATAAAAACTCGACTATGATGGCCCTCTAAGTGCTGGGCTCGGGTCTGACCCCCATTCCCATCTTCTGTGCTTCTACATATCTACTACCCCTTTTTCCCGCTCTTCCTAACCACTCCCCATTAACACCCTTAATTATCCGAATCCATCATTCTTGGGATAAATTAAGACTGCCTCTTTAATTCAATTTAATAGGATAATTTTCCAAACTCCCATTTGCCTTAACTCTTGCGCTCGTCTCTGACTCTCGGGCTCCCCATGCTCTCTCGCTCTCTCTCTCGCTCTCTCAGGATAGGACAACTCTGGAAGCTCATGGGCTGGTGGAGATCATGTGGTGCTGAGCAGCCGCTCTGCACTACTCGCCCTGCTCATTTGGCCTTGGCTAACTCAGTCTTATCCAGTCTCATCGCTCCACACTGGCTGTGCTGAGCCTCATCACAGTATCGACTGTAACACTGCATCTCCTGAACACCTTCATTTTCACATACATTTTTATCTTCATTGAATTATAATTTGTTTTATGTGATGTATCCACCAGACACAGAAAGCCATAACCTATAGCTTTGCTCTCAAGTCCTAGACTCTATAAAAATGCAAATTAGAAAAGTGCATACTGAGACATGATTGGCTGCTATATATTATGATGCAATAATGCTTTTGGGTTGAATCCTAACCCAGATTTTCCACTGAGCTAATTTCAGCAAAATGAACTTTTCTACTTTAACCTGGCTGTCCAGTTGAATTCATTGGCCAAAAATTTTATTTAATCCTAAAACTACAAGGAATAAATAAATAAATAAATAAAAACAAGTTTATAAGCTTATTTCTAAAAAAAAAAAAAAACATTTATCACACATTTATTACCTTTTTAATATTTTTTTTTTATTAAAAGCATAAATTTGAAATGCAGCTTATAGACAAAGCTATAAAACTGCCATAATGAAAAAAATATATATATTACCACAAACCTACTTTTATATGATGCCAAAATATAGTATAGTTTATATAATAGCAGCTGTATCATTACGCTTGCTTGATAATGGGCAAAAACGACATAAAATACATTTAGTAGACAAAAAGTTTAGCTTTTTGCAGAACAACACTGTAAACGACACATAAATAAACGCTGCGTTTAAACGCAGATAAAGCGTTTTCGCTTGTATAATTATCTTGCTCCACTTCCCTCATTCTGCACTTTACTCTACCACATGCCACACACGCTAACACGTACCCTCACGCTCCCACCCTCCCCGTTAAATCGTTCTCTCAAAATTTCCCAGAGACTCTTTGTTTGGCCGTTCAGGACTCTGGGAGAGTTTCAAATGATTTTAGCCATGATTTAATTCAGCTTGTTAAAGGGTGATGTCAGCACAATAGAGGCCGAGCCTCTAAATCCACCACATTCACCCAAAACAGCAAGATGAAATAATCACGGGTGACGTCTGCGAAAACACTTATTATATTCACCCATCGCCTGGCTGAATCTGCTAAACCTCATCAGCGTTATTCGCCGATTTTTCTCTGGGAACGGAAAAAAAAGATTACTCATACTGTAAGGGTGAACTAGTCTTTTCAGTGCACCGGAATGGAGGATAAGACCTTTTATAAATCGTCCAGTTAAGGGACATAAATGTTATCTGATTAGGTTCGCATGTCCTATAAGCGCACAGACTGTGTTCCTGTGCACAAAATAAAATATGACTACAAGAGCAGTCGGCTTTTATTAGGAACTGGTGAAGAGTTATTTTTACTCAGAAGCAATGGTGAAACTCGGGCGCTTTCGACTCTCGCAGTTGTGCCATAAAAGGTTCAAACTCATCACTAGAAATAAGAAAAGCCTTTCTTATTCTTTCTTCATTTATTTTTAATCCAAGCTCTAGTTACACACTTGCTGACTGCCAGTCCATGTCCCTTTTTTTGGCTACAGAAGCATCTCACACTCATTTTCCAACACTTCCACCTCTAAGAAGGAGCATCCAGGATAAAACCCAGTTCTCAGGCTTGAGAGCTGGACACAGTATGGGTTAATAATGAGAAACACTTGTGCACTATCTGATGAAGAGGTGACGTCCTAATCGTCCTCTGTGGCCCCACAAGAGGAGGCCTGTGTTTATCAGCACCGAGGAGGACATACGGAGCTCGGGAAAAAGTCAAGGGAGGGGTGTGTGTTATGTGTGAGCCGTTCCCGACTGACAGGATCTCTTCACGGACGTGCCGGCACTTTAACCTGGCCTGTTATTAAAATTCTAATCTGTTCAACATGCCAATGTTAGCACTTTTGCCTTGATTAATAAAATAGCACCCCTGAGCGCTATGTCTAGGAGTTTTCCTTCTTACCCTGTGTTGTTATTTACTTATTTATTTATTTATTTATTTTTTAAATTTCAGTACTTTTAGTATCTTTAGTACTTCAGTATAATTGAGTTTCTAAAATATATTAAAAAAAAAGATTTAGAAGGATACAAAGGCGTACTGAAATGCAGAGATAAGAATACTTTCAGGAAGGGGGGAGAAAAAAAGAGTTTTTGAAGCCGCGCTCGGATCCGCCGTGCCGTTTGCGATCTCAGACTCGGCGGAAAAATGTCCTGATGAAGAAAACAGGATGATGCAGGAGGAACAGTAGCGGCGGCAGAGTGGGGGGAGACTTAAAGGACGTGATTTATCTGAGCTTGATTGCATGTTAATCGAGGTTACGTGTATTAAGTGGAATCTAATTGGAACAGACACTGGCAGCCTGACAGATCGACATGATGCAGATGGATTGAAAGAGGGAGGGAGGGGAGCGAGAGAAGAGAAGAGTGAAAGAGAGAATGCAAGCAAAACTGATGTGACTCAAAGGTGTATTTTTTCGCATGCCGCACGCCCAGAGGATCGTATTATTCTGCTACAATTAATCACAAAGCCAACGTCATTGGGTGTATTCCAGAAAATGTTCGTGTAATTAAAATAATGGCGCTGAAATCTTCTCAGCCACTGGCTGGCCTTGCTCGAGAACTCACCGAAACGGCGATTATGCGCACGACATGTGCACGACTCCAGACCATTTGTCACACACGTTGGAGCGGTCTTTTTTTGGAAAAGGGAGAAAAAATACCCTCTTCCATAATAAAACAAAGTACACACCAGCTGCTTGAGGACATGTCACCTCTCAGAGTCAGCAGGCCATGTGCTGCCTTCTCTCACACGCTTTTTTCTATCTTGTCAGACAACTGGTGTGAAGGCCCTAACTCTAAATCTGAAGCCTTCACCCAGTGTGACAGAGTGCCCTTTACAACATTAGTGGAGACAGAGAGAGAAAGACAGAAAGAGAGAGAGAGAGAGAGAGAGAGAGAGAGAGAGAAAAGCACCTGTTGTGCCAAACAACTGCTCTTTGAGAGGTTATGCAAATGTTTAACAAATTACGACCCCAGAAAGCAAGAGGTACTGCACGGCACCGGAGTTCAGAATGAGCTTTTCACCTTTCGGAGTTCTTCCCCTCTTTGAAAGCACCATGCCATCAGTCCGGTGCCTTTTAACACACATCGATTGGAGCGAGGCTTAGGCTCACAAATGTCATCCATTGTCATCTTTTATCACAGCAGTGTCCAATAGCAGATCTGCATTATTAACTGTGTCACACAGCCGTCGTGGATGACTGTGTCCATTCATGGCCCTGGGTTTTGCTCTCACGCAAGCAGGGAGATTATGAACATGATAGCACAAATGATATTATTTTCCATTGCAAATGGGTCTAGTCGGATTCGAAGCATAAAGATTATTATTATTAGATTAGTAGAAAAAATTCGGAATTTTTGTTATAGTAGGTCTAGCTAGGAAACGAATTCAAACGCACTCGATATACGACACAGATACGAATTAAAGACAAACAGTAATTATCGTGTACTGATTCCTAATGCCAGAAATCTTTTCAGTCTAAGAATACACACTGCTCCAAGGTATAAGAGTGTGTTGGAAAAAAGGCGAATGGAAATAGAAAAGTAGGAACACATGGAGGAGGGGTGGAAGGACCATAGGCACCATCTGAGCCTGAGCGCAGAGAAGAGCTGAAATCTCTGCCATCAACGCACAACAGTCAAATCAGTCATGACACCGCCCCGTCATCGTGCAGAGACAGGGGAGTTCCTTCAGTCAGCTGCTGATTTGATCCATGCTGACTGTTGCACTAATGACATTAATAAGGACAAAATTACTATTTTGAAACACTGAATTTGCAGCCCTGGTTTGCATCGCGGTGTGCTTCCATCTTCACCGGGACTCATCTGCAAAAACCGGACCTGACTGCCGAAATGTGACGAGTGTATGTAAGTATATATGACGTGTCCAAGCTCTTTGAGGCTGTGCAACATCCCAACATTGGAAGCGAAACATTGGAAACGCAAATTCCACACGACTTCCGTACACATCTTCGATATATCCGCCATTCGAAGCCAAATAACGGTAATGTGTCAAGAGGAGGGGGTGGTCATGCTCTGCCGGCCTGCGTGCTCCAATATTCAGAGAGATGACACAGTGTGATCAAGGACATGAATTGCTCATTGATTTTTAGCGCCAGCTTAACTATCCATTCCAATTGATTTTAGCCTGGCTGCGTGTGCGAGTTATGGCACTTTTAATGCACCTCCTGTGTGCGACTGTTTTTCACAGAAACATCCAAAATAAAGGAGCGATATGCGACGAAACATGTAAAACAGGTCCTGAAACATTTTGTACTTTGTCTTTTTTCTTTCAACGCACATCATGTGGGTGTACTTTAAACTGCAATTACTCAAACATTTCATAATATAATGAACTCCGAATACCTTTCCATGATTACAAAATGGAGCAAATGTGACAAATAAGTGTCATAATTACAGTAACTAAATGCTCTCAGGAAGCTGCTGGGGGGAAATCGCATGGTGTGAATAGGCAGAGAACATTCCAGCAGCGAATCGACCAGCCGGATTAAAACCTTACGAGGCTCAACACGTAAGCACCCAGTATACATTTCAGTCTGAGAGTATACACAGACCTGCTGAGCAGAAGTAAATCAAATTTACACTCACTCACTCACTTACTCACTCACTCACTCACTCACTCACTCACACACACACACTCACTCACTCACACACTCATTCACACACACACTCACTCACTTACTCGCTCACTCACACACTCGCTCACTCACTCACACACTCACTCATTCACTCACTCACACATTCACTCACTCACACACACACACTCACTCACACACTCACTCACACATTCACTCGCTCACACACTCATTCACTCACTCACTTACTCGCTCACTCGCTCACTCACTCACACACTCATTCACTCACTCACTCACACACTCCCTCACACTCACGCACTCGCTCACACACTCATTCACTCACTTACTCACACATTCACATTCACACTCTCACTCACACCCTCACTCACTCACTCATTCACTCACTCACACATTCACACTCTCACTCACACCCTCACTCACTCACACTCTCACTCACTCACTTACTCACACACTCACTCACACACTCACTCATTCACTCAAATAAGTGTCACACTCACTCACACACTCATTCACTAACTCACTCACACACACACTTACTCGCTCACACACCCATTCACTCACTCACTCACACTCACCCCTCACACACACTTATTCACTCACACACTCACTCACTCATACACTCATTCACACACTCAACCCTCACACACTCAAACTCATTCACACACTCACTCACTCACACACTCATTCACTCACTCATTTACCCACTCACCCAGTCACTCACCCAGTCACTCATTCATAAAGTCATCCACTCATTCATCCACTCACACACTCCCCTACCAACTTTCAATATTTTTCCTGAATATTCCTGTATATTCCTAAATATTCACTTAGACACTAATAACTAACCCTAAGCCAATAAGCGATTAATCCAGAAGTTTCCATAAACCCAATAAAAGCAATCAGGCATGACCAGATAGAGCGAATAATTCTTTTAATGTATCGTTTTTTTTCTCCATCGGCACCCTCCCTGCATTTGCATGAATTATTAATAAATCCTGGCTTCAGTGAAATAAGAGATAATGTCAGAAATGTGATCCAATACATGGCCTAAATGTCATCTGTCACCGAGAAATACGTTAAAAAAACTGCAGAAGGCTAGTCTTTCACCGGCAGCCGCATTTCTTTACTTCTGATATTTGAAGGAGGGATTTTTCGTATCATATCATACATCCTCTTCCTACGCCCCACTCTTTTCAAGCTCTTTTCATCCCTAATCCCGCGGGTTCAAACAGCCGTTTTTAGTGCGAGGTGGGTTTCTTTCTTTCAGGAAGTGCCAAATAAAGCCCACTTTTAAACTGTTACGTTAAAAAAAAAACGGTGTAATTAATGTTTTACAAGTGCTGCTGTTCATATTCTGAAAACGGCCCGATCAAAGCAGGCAGGTTCCGATTACGCAGCTAATTGAAATCCCACATTTCAGAGTCTGTCTTCTCCCTCTTCTCTCTTCCTCTGCTTTACACACGATGAAGCCTACGTGAAGTCCACAAATGACATCAGATCATCAAAGTAATATGTGTCTTTGCTTTTCACTGTTTCCCTGCTAAGCCTTCATGAGACAGCTTAATAAAGCCGTTAATGTAGGCGGAGACAGTGTGTAAGTGTACGTGTGTGTGTGTGTATGTGCGTGTGTGTGTGTGTGTGTAAGTATGTATGTGTGTGTGTGTATGTATGTATGTATGTATGTGTTTGTGTGTATATGTGTGTGTATGTATGTATGTGTGTGTGTGTGTGTAGGTATGTATGTGTGTGTGTGTGTGAGTGTGTGTGTATGTATGTATGTGTGTGTATGTGTGTGTGTGTGAGTGTGTGAGTGTGTGTGTATGTATGTATGTATGTATGTATGTATGTGTGTGTGTGTGTGTGTGTGTGCATGTGTGTGTGTATGTATGTATGGGTGTGTGTGAGTGTGTGTGTATGTATTTATGTATGTGTGTGTGTGTGTGTGTGTGGTTTGGAACGGACATGTTTTTATATCTTGGTAAGGACCAAACTTCAATAAGAATATATGACGGTTTTGACCTTGTGGGGACAATCGACGGGTTCCCACAAGGAACCAGTGTTTTAAAAAAAGAAGCTACATGTTTCCTTTTTACTACTGACCTTAAGTTTAGGGTAAGCTTTAAGTGTCTGCTAGCACAGCATTAATTAGCTTTATTAATAATGACAGTGGAAGGTCCTAACAAGGATAGTAAGACAAATGTGTGTGTTTGTGTGTGAGCAGCACCCTCTCTACTCTACAACAGCAGAGGGAAATTCACACATTTCTCATTTCTGCTCATTTCTACTCCTGGTCTAAATAATTACGTTTAGACGTCAGGGGTGTACATAAAGCACACATAAAGTTGTGTATATAAAGTTAACTGAAAACCAGTTTGGATGAAAAGCTGTGGGTAAAACAGGTGTGTAAAGGTGTGGGTATGGTTCAGCATTCAGCGTCTGAATACTTGAAATATCACTCAATGTACTTTCACAATACACACACACACACAATAATATTAGGGTATTATTGGTGACTTAGTCCTCCTGATGATGTAGAACCGGCATTCAAGCACATTCATTTTCTGCCGTGAATTAACCACACTCGCTCCTTTCCTTTCATGATCAACCTGAATCCTTTATTTAAACAAAAAGTAGCACAAGCAGTAATAACTTGCAGCAAAAGGAAAGGCAAGGCAAGGCAAGGCAACATGGAAACCTCTATGACGTGGCACGATATAAAAAAGCCATCATTCTCTCGTATTTACCTAAAGCAGCTCACTTTCCGAAACTATTGTTTTATGGGTTTGTTGTTCTAGTGTGAGGCATTATAACTTACTGCAGCATTCTTTCCCAAGGTCAGCTGCTGGCGTGACACACACCTTATTTGCTTATGGGGCTTTTCAGGTCAGTTCTATTATATTTACATCAAATAATTTTTGATAAGGGATGTAAAAGGCCTATAAACCACCACCATAAATGGGAGAGGTGCAGCTGACAGAAGAAAAATAATAAGTACAAAAGATCAACTGGCTTTTTTTTTTTTTTTTTTAATCTGTGACACGTTGATATTTTCCATCTTTAAATTCCGGATGGTGCCAGGGTGGGGCCGCTCCCCTGAACCCGGGCCACCAGCTCCTGTTTCTGCCCAAAGAACCTGCCTTCTATCTGCACAGCACTATAATCACTTAACAAAGACTCAGGCATTTGCACAAATTAAAACATCAATAATGCACAAGTACTTTTCAGTTTCTGCCATAGACACTTTGGCAGTGGGATAGGAGCACTCTCTCCCCCCCTCTCTCTCTCTCCCCCCTCTCTCTCTCTCTCTTGAAATGTGCCTCTTTGCCGGTTGGGGAAGAACTGAAAGAAGCTATCCATCCATCTCTCTTATTGGAAAGAGCCAAAATTGAGAATCATGGGCTTGCTTTTTAGGCGCAAAGTGTTTCAAGCAACACTCTCGAGTGCTACACGTCCACAAACAAGATCCCAGAGGATCCACACATACCTTTCACCTAGTGTCTAAATGGCCACAGACAAGCCTCTAATTTTACAACTCTGAGAGCAAGGCTTAGCCTTTTTAAAGAAATATTTAAGAATACAAACTAATAAAAATAACAACCCATTTTTAAATATAAATCTAGTCTATAACAAACACTGCGCTGAAAATTTCTTATTAGGGATAAAATAGGCGGCTTCTGTTTCTCTCAGACCTCATTTTGGGGATCTGTAATTGTTTAGATGTCCTAGTTACCCAGAATGATATCTTTAGATAATGGAGACGGGAGCAGACACAAGCACAGTGCTGGCGTTGAGAATATGAAATGCACAGAAAGGTTGAAAAGCAGCCTGGGATGAAAAAAAAAAACGAGTAAAGGGGGGG
>JAOVVG010000018.1:5536977-5547487 GCA_028566375.1 Leptodoras nelsoni
ATATAGTGTGCCATGGGTTAGTGATAGTAAGAAATCGTGTGAGAGACGGTGTATATGAACAAGCTAGTGTGTGTCTGAATAACTGAATGACTGTATGTATGCGTGCAAACGCACATATTATCCCTCTCTCATGTCCTGGCGTTAGACTGGTGCTGACGGGCACTGAGCCAACTGATCTTTCGCCCAAAGTGTTGATTTGTGAGACTCTGTGTGCACAAAAGCTGTTATTAACTGAAAACGTAAACTGGAAGCTATGCCTCACCATAACAAGATTCTGCAGTAAAATCATGTTTTAGGGCTTGATCATGTGCAGAGGTAGAAGACATTAATAGGGTTGTTGAGGAGCATGGCACTTTTCCATTTGACTTCTGGAAAAATAAATCTAAGCTAAACACCTGGTACACACCTACGGCTTTCGATTATTAACTAAAAGTGGCAGCTCAAGAGCCTCTGGCATCTTCTGCAGACATTGTTCTTACTTGTCAAAATGTCAAAAAGTGGAAATAACAAATAAAGGAGATAAAAAAAGAGAGAGAGAGAAAGAGAGAGAGAGACAGAGAGAGAGACAGAGACACAGAGAGAGAGACAGAGAGAGAGAGAGAGACAGAGAGAAAGAGACAGAGACACAGAGAGAGAGAGACAGAGATAGAGAGAGTCAGAGAGAGAGAGACAGAGACAGAGAGATGATTCTGTGTAGATTATGAAAGTGAAGTCAGTAAGGAGCTGCTGAAGAAACTTTCTTGAGTAGGAGGGATATTAATTAAATAAGATTAAGCAATAATTTCGGCATTATTGAGAACGCGAGTCAGACGGTGATGTCATTATAGGTTAGCTATGTCAACATACCTGACAACCGTTTTGCCAAGAAAGAGATTTTTTCTTGCATAATATTCATGCTGGAAGTGATTATTTGCATATTTTATTTTCTCTTAAGTAAAAAAACTGCTTAATTCAGAGATGATTCTTCCAAATAGAAACTTTAGACTTTAAAATAAATGTCTAAAGTTTAAAAGAAATGTATGAAACCTGATTTTTTTTTGTTTTTTTTTGTCTGATCTCTATTGTGTGTATGTGCTGTGTACCCGAAGCCAGGCCGCTGTCGTTGCTGTGGATCGTTTCAGATAGGTTTGACAGCAGTGTGTGGTTTCAGATGCATTTTCTAGCACATTTTGAAACGCCTGTCAACAGCTTGAAAAAAAATGAAAGCCAAACCTAAAGGCCGAGGGCTTATTTCATGTGGGCTGCATGGTCGGGCAGCGCTATTGGGTGTGAAATGTTATCTCTGAAGCCTCGTGTTTCAAAGGGCCGGAGGGCCCGTCTCCCCTTGCCCACCACACGGACACACAAGAAACGCTTTCTGTCCCAGAATTTCACAAATGTCCAGTTGAATCCTCGTCACTTGTTTGTGAGTGCTGTAGCCAATCAATCTAAGGCAGAAAATTAAATAAATGAACTCAGTTCAGGTCACATACAGAACGCCCCATAAAATCCACCGCGGGGTGGTGGGGTTTTTTTTTTCTTCTTTTTTTTTAGGTAAACAAGATGTCATTTGTATCACAAAACAAGTCAAACTGCCTGGTAGACAATGTGAAAGATGTAATTATTTCAATAAAAGTGTTCCTGAGTCAAACATCCAAATATTCCCCAGGTGCACAGTAAAGCTGTAACGGATGCCAGGTTTTCCCCAAACCTCCCCCAACCCCACCCTTCCTTTCTTTCTTTCTCTCTTTCTTACGTTTTTTTCTGTTTTCCTGTTTTCTGTCTTCTTTTTAGTGTAAGCACACAAGATATACAATGTACTGAGAGATTCTGTTTTTTTTATCATAATTTACAATTCACAGCACCTTCATTTCAAACAAAGAGAACTCCGATTACGCTAAACACGATCATTTTGAGACGGTCACGTGAAATCAATCGACTGATCGTATATCGTGTAAGTAGCTTTGGAGCACAATGGTGTGTCAAGCTCATTTCAAGAGAAAGGAAGCAGAAAAATTCCTAATAACCGCACACCTTTCATCTTGCTCAGAAATGGCCGCTCGCTTTGCCTTACCTCAGATTTTATTCCCTAAATGTGCCCCTGAACATCTTCACAACATGAGATGCAATCTGATCCACACACAGAGACCTAGAACTGCTGCAGAAAAGTGAACTCCAGGCTAAACTTTAAAAGGAAAGGAAAATCAACCTCCTTTGATGTTGGAATAGAAACAAAACACTGTAGGACATGTTCGGAAAGTGGGTTGATCATAAATTTACGCATAGAGACAACCCTCACCTTCAGCCTCGTCTTCTACATTCCTTGTATTATTATTTTTTTCTAGATTCTTCTCTTATGGCAACTTTCTCTTGTTTAATTTGACTTTGTAGGAGCCTACGTGGCAGCGACATGTTCCTGAACATGTTTACTTTGGGCAGTAACTTGACTGAAACAAGCAGGCTGTATGCAATTTTTTTCACTCCTGACACATAAAAAGGATGTGAAGATTTATCATAAAAACACCCAATGCTGGTTTTTGCAGATAAAAAAAAAGCATCGCTCCAGCATCGTGTGAGCCACAAGAATTCAAGCGTTTAAAAAAAACCCAATAACTCGTATGTTGAGGCCAGAGAGAGAGAGAAGTGTGCTGATTCTGGCATGGCCTGCAAAAAGTCATAAAAATATTTTCCTTTTTATTTATTGTCACCAGTAATTCATTGCCAGGAAAAGCTAATCAATAGCACCTTAATGAAAACTTGAGCCATATTTTATTTTGCCGCAGAGAAGGCCAGGATCAGCATTTGTTGCCTTGTTGTGTGCTGGATTTGGCCCTCGGGCTGCGAAACAGATGTGCATCACACCCGAGGACACCTTAAATATTTGCTCCTTTCATCGAGGACTGGATTATCAACATAGCAAAGGCAGGGAGTCGGATTTCTTATAGAGGGGAGTGCAATCAAAATAAATAAATAAAAAAGCGATAAAAGTGCATCTATATTTCATCATTTCAGTTCTTATCCCACTGCCAAATGGCTTCATATGGCAGAGTGAGGCTTGCAATTATAAGTTATGACTTCTACTCGATAAAATATTCCACCTACATCAGAGCAATGACTGGTCCACAAAGTCCAAAAATAAAGCTATAGAGCTGCTTCTGCTATGTGGTGTAACTATGCACACGGTCAACCCTACCCGCATTAACGCTGAAGTTAGTCTTATCTTATTATGATTATGACCATAATATTCTGAATTCTCAGAATGAATAGTGCACACCGCACCATGCGAGTGCTCTGATCAACAGAATGTTTGACATTCACCAAGATGGAATGAGTGACATATGAGCAGGATGTCATGTTAATTGTTTCCAGTTGTGCTTCAGCCTCCAATAGATATGACAATGCGCAAGAATTACACTGAGAAAGGTCATTTTCTGTGAACCAAAAGTCATTTCCAACAAACTGCTCTTGACCTTCTCGCAACTTTCCACTCAATTAATCAAACCGTAACTTTTCATATTAGATCGCCTCATATCTTCTTGTCAAACTGAATGAGAGAGCAAATTCCTTTTTTTCGGCCGTGTGTCAAAAGGTGGCAAAGGCGCTGTCGGAAAAAGCAAAAGTCTCCACAAAAAAGGCGCCCTCATCTTATTCAGAGGCACAGCGACAACAGTTATTCATCAAAGAGGAAACTAATAACTCAAAGGTCAAGTCATAAAAAGACAATATCAGCCTTCCCTCTGATGCGCTGTGCATGAGTCACATTATGTCAAAGCAAAAGAGAGCTTTTTAACCGCCGGAGCGGAGATAACTGAGAAAGCTTAGCCGAGAAAAGAGCGCAGCCTCTGTTTCAGAGCACTCGATCGCAGCACAAATACCACCATGAATACTGAGCCTGGTCCTGAGTTCATACTACACACACAGTGCATTCAAACCTCAATAGTTTTACCTATTTTATTTTGTCATCATTTCTATCAAATGAATAGGTTTTTCACTAATCTACAAAAATGAAATCCTACGTTTGAGAGGTTCTGCAGAAATGAGCAGTATGACAAGCCACCTAATAAAATAATTAACTTAATATCACCTAATAAAAGGCTGTAATCACCACCATGTTCTGAACACTTCTGTAAATGATTCATTCATTCATAACCAGGGTTATGGTTGGGGTCACTGTGGAACTCACCAGGAGGAATGCCCATGAAAACTGGGTGTAAGTTGGGAAAATTCCATGGATGCGAGGCCAGTTTGTCACAGGGCACCATGAAAACGAAAACATGCCAGTATGTGGATCAGTGACTCAAAATTGCCTGAAGGTGCGCTTTAGAGTCACCGATCCACCTACTAGAATGTTTACGGGAAGTGGGAGAAAAACAGAAAACGCTGGAGGTGTTCCGTACAGGCATGGGGAGGACATGCAAAACTCCCTGCTCAAGCAAAGGATCGAGTTGAGTAATGTGCTACACTAGAAATTTCTCATTTTTAATAACTATTTTTGCATGTCCAAGTCAAGTCTCAAGTCTTTGGTCACATGTCCAAGTCAAGTCTCAAGTCTTTGGTCACATGTCCAAATCAAGTCTAAAGTCTTTCACTGCAAGTCCAAGTCACGTCTCAAGTCTCTGGTCATAAGGCCACAAGTCTTTGAGGGAAAAGTCCAAGTAAATTCCCATGTCTTTAAGTGGCAAATCCAAGTCTAATCTCAAGTCTTTGGCCACAGGTCCAAGTCAAGTCTCAAGTCTCTTATGGTTGTATCATTTGTGGCCATGCATGAAGTTACACATGATAATAAGGAAGGAAATGAGTCAGCTCGTCAGACATTAAGGTCCTTAACCTTAATGCACCAAAAAAAAAGGATTGAGATAAAAAAAGATTCAGGTTCCCAAGTCCAAAATCCTGAGTCCAATCAAGTCATTTGAGGGCAGCTCTCAAGTCAATGTGTGTGCAACTTAGTCACGGCAAATGGCAATAAGATACCCGTCAAACCTGAAGTTTATTGCAAAGGATGATTCAGTGAGATTATAAGCAATGATAAACTTTATTATTATTTGGATTAGGAGGAGAGACATGAAAATATGCCTCATGAATTGCACATCCAGTGGAGGAGTAAATTAAAACTGACAGAAACCCTTCACCTGATAGGACTGGCATAACCAAATATTACAGTGGCATGGTGGTGAAGTGGAAAGCATTGCCACCTCACAGCTCCAGGATACCCAGTTTCTGATCTTTCTATGAGTAGTTTCTGACATTCTCACTTTGTGTGTTTCTTCTGATTTCTCTGTTTTACTTCTACATCCCATAAACATGCCTGTGAACTGGCAAAGACAAACTGCCCCTAGGTGTGAATGATTGTTGCATGGTGACTTGTGATGGATTGGTGTTCCATCCAGGCCGTATTTCCATCTCATGCCCAGTGCTCATGTATCCACGGCATTCCTGACCAGGCTAAAGAGCTTAGGATGTAAATAAAATCTGTGGCTACAAGGGTGTATTGCAATTCATCATTTCACCCATATTTGGGTAAAAACATGTGTTTTTCTAGGAAATATCGCATTTCCTTCATGTAAATGAAAAGCATCGGCGTGAACAGTTTCTTTGTGACGCGCGTAAGCCATTGATAGGCACAGAGAACTGTCTGCCAGCGAAGTGTTATTTGCATGGATTTGCATGATGTGCTAGCAGTGAGGGAGGAGAGGCGATGAGAATCTAACTGTGCTGTGATGCTAAGGGAGCTGACATCAGATGTCAATCCCCTGGCATACACACAGACACACACATGCATATACCAGCATTAACCAGACTCACACTGGTGCTGCATGTGGCAAGCTCATCAGCTGGGGACAAGTGAAATTATAAACTTTTATATGAATAAACAGATGACTCTGTATGTTACGAGAGAGACAAAGAGACTCCACAGCTTGTAAAAATGGTAGTTAATTATCAACTGGATTTACAAGTGAAATGTAGCAATGAAATCATAAAACACAAATGACTGTGGAACAGCCATCGCTTATTTGATAGTTTGAGTTACTTACAATGATTTTTAAAGAATCATTCCATCAGATGGTAAGACAATCCTATCATTTTAAACTCATTTTGCCACCAACATCCCTTGATTCAGGTCCTACTTGAATATAGTCTCCTCCACAATTATTGGCATGTCTGGGAAAGATGATTAAAAAGAGTTACAAGAAATTTACCTTTTGGTGAATTAACTTAATCTCACACTGACAAACCTTTAAATTAATTAAATTTATTCTGAGGGATAAAAAAAATTCCCTTATTAAAAAATAAATATTTTTAACAAAACCACATGTGCCACAATTATCGGCATACCTAGAAGCATTAGAAGCATTTTTTTTTTCATTAAAATTGGACTTTTTCAAGTTCATCAGAGTGTCTAGGAACTTTCAAGCTGTAATCCGGGACTTCCTTTTTCACTGGGGTATATACGAGGTCTGTCTGACAAGTAATGAGAATTAAATTCCTGCACTCCATAGGGCTTAAACATGGGGATGGTGGTTCAAGGTCAGTTAGAGTGGGCTCTCAGATAAACAGTAGGTCCAGTTTCAGACGCATGCTAGCCTTCGCAGTGGCCAGACATTTCATTTTGTTGCTGAAGTGCCACATCACTGGAACAATGCAAGAGATTTTGGAGTACATTTTACTTTGGAGTTTTGGAGAGCTTGAGGAAGAGGGTTTTGCGTCTATGCCATCTGATCACCTCACGGATCCTCTATCATGACAATGCATCGAGTCACATTTCACTGTCTGTGAGAATTTTTTACTGAAAAAAACATTCCAGTACATCCACATCCACAATATAGCTCTGACTTGGTTCTATGTGATTTCTTCTTGCCTAAAAAAACACATCTCTATGAGTAAACCCTATGGGAATTTCATTCTCATTACTTTCTGGACAGACCTTGTATATGAGGTGAAACAGAGGAAAGGTGAAATTCCCTTAGTTATCCTTCAACTTGGGATAGACAAGAAAACACAATTCAAATAGAAAACTGTGTTACAGGGCGACACGGTGGCTCGGTGGGTAGCACCGTCACCGCACAGCAAGAAGGTCCCGGTTCGATCCCCGGGTGGGACGGTCTGGGTCCTTTCTGTGTGGAGTCTGCATGTCCTCCCTGTGTTCGTGTGTGTTTAATCTGGGTACTCCGGTTTCCTCCCACAGTCCAAAGACATGCACGTTAGGTTGATTGGTGTCTCTAAAGTAGCCCTAGTGTGTGTTTGTGTGCACGAGAGTGCGTGCGTGTGTGCCCTGTCTAGGGCTGTTCCTGCCTTGCGCCCTATGCTGCCGGCTAGGCACCCTGAAAAGGAATAAGTGGTCAAGAAAATGAATGAATGAATGAAAGTGTGTTACATTTATAAATCAGGGAATGGCTATAAAGAACAGACACTTGTCTGAAAATGCTCAAATCTACAGTTAGGGTAATAAATAAAAAGTTTCAATCATCTGGAACAGCAAGGAAAAGTGCAAAAACCAGCATCTGTGGTGGCATGGGGATCTGCATATACTGTATGTGAAGGTATCTTTGATGTAGAGGCTTTTATTGATATTATGCAGAGACATATGCTGCCGTCAAGACATCTTTTAACAGGAAATGTGAAAAGTCTGTTTCAGCAGGACACTGCCAGGCCTCAACAGCGTGGCTTTGTAGACACAGAGTGCGTGAGCCCGACTGGCCTGCCTACATTCCGGCTCTGTCTCCTATTGAAAATCTATGGCACATCACAAAGAAGAGAATCAGACAGTGGTGACCACGGACTGTTGAGCAGCTCAAGTCTTGTACACAGCAAGAATGGACAACAATTTCACTTGCAAAACCGCAACAATTACTACTTCAATTCTCAGACGATTGAAAAGTATAATTAAAAGAAAAGGCGATGTGACACAGTGGTAAACATGCCTCTGTCCTAACTTTCTTTGAGTGTGTTGTACACATCAACTTCTAAATGTGTTTATAGTTAACAAGTAGAATTAAGTATGACATTAAGAATTCTTTTGTCGGTTAAATAAAACTTCAAGAGAATGAACAAACTACAGATCTTGGTGCAAACAAAGAATTATTCAAAATCTTCTGGAAATGGGGTATGTAGGACCCTGGATCATTTGGAGAGATTATATACAGAGGAATACTCTTGAATTCTCTCCTCTGTATTCAACCTTATAAGATGTTATAGGAAAAGACTAAGTGCTATTTTATTGGCAAAGGGCAGTTGTCCAAAATTAAATTCAGGGATGCCAATAACTGTGCACATGTGGTTTTATAACATTGTTATTTATTCACAGACTAACTGTACTTCAATTAAAGATTGCCTTTTTCATTTGTTTCAGTGTGTGATTAGGCTAATTGACCAAAAGGTGAATTTCTTATAACCCTTTTTACTCTTTTTACTCACTTTTACAAGATGTCAAGGTTTCCAATAATTGTGGAGAAGTCTATATATCACTACTGTGCATTTCAGGGTCCATACAAGAACCTTAAGGAGAAGCTCATGACCTCAGGACCACTGCAGCTTTACTCCAAAGAACAAGCATCTGCTGGTCATTATACAGTAAACGATCAAAGAGGAATAAAGCCAGTGAGCGATGCGTCTCTCCTTCTTTTTCACAGTCTCAGCTCTGGAGGCAGTCTGTGTTTACGCTCATCCCTCAGGCCATTTGTTTGTAGCACTTCCTTGCTCCAGAGCAGCATGCATAATGCAGGAATGAAAATGTTAACAGTGGCAAATAAAATCGGCAAGGTGCCCCCACAAATCAGGGCAGTTTAGGAGCATGTTTAATCATCCATCCATTGGGGAGGCGCTGCGATTTATTGTGGCATTTCCAAGAAGATCAGGACCCCATTTTACCAATTTTTTCCCTTCCCCCAGCCATTCTGCTCTGCCATCTTCCTTTTAGGACCACAATGGGAAATATCTTCAATCATAGTGAGACTCAGATATTGTATTTTATTCACTGAGATGTTTTTTTTTTCAAGAAGAAGCCTTTATGTGTCACATACACAGTTCAATGAAGTTCTCTTCTTCACTTGTCCCAGCTTGTCCCAGGAAGTTGGTGTCAGAGTTCTGGTACTGCCATGATACAGTACACTTGGAGCAGAAAGGGTTAACAAGGGGCAAAGTTCAGGGGTCCAGTGGTAGCAGATTGGGGATACTGAGGCTTGAACTGCTGATGCTCAAGTCAACAACCCAGAGACTTTAACCACTACACCCCAGCTGTGTGTGTTTTGAACTTAACCAGTTTTGAATGTAACTTGTTTTGAATACTGCTGATACTAATACTCTGAACATTCCAAAAATACTCATCGCTTTTACAAAGAGCAACTGCTGAGACAAAACAGTTGCAAGGCATATGGCAGAGGGATGATAAATATTTTTTTTAAAAATGAAATGTGCTCAGTATACAAGCGTCCACAGAAATACCAACACAGAGCTCCTCATATTTAACCCTGCAAATCAGGACCTGAGGGGGAGTTTGGGGAGAACGAGATACGCCAGTCCAGCTCTAACTAGATTGAAGACCACTTTGCCATTCAGAAGAGGAGGACTGGCAACCGTCTGTGGGTCTGCGCATGGCGCTCCTCATAGCGATACTATCGCCAGTGCCTTTCAGCGCTTCCTGTGGAACAGACAGCCTAATCGAATAAGGCGAGGCGAGAGCTGCCCGAGCTTTTAGCCCAAAAGCCCCCACACATCCAACTACTGTTAAAGCCACTCTGCCTACCCTCCTTCTCCTCCACGCCCCAAGTTTTATTTTCTTCCCCCGAGGTGTACTCATCATTGTGGGCCTTGAGTCATTGTTGTTCCAGTCTTTACATGGATGTGGGTGGGGGAGCACCCAGGAGCTGGTGGCAAGGTTACAGCCAGGCGGACGAGACACTCATGTTCGTTCTGCTAAGCTGGCAAAATCACTTGCAGAAGGGTGGGAGAGCGAGGTAAAAGAGGGGTGAAAGGGAAGCTGAAGTGCACCGTGCTGACGGGCCAGACGTCACCTCGCCGCTGTTAGGAATGACAAACCTAGTGATTTCACACAGCTGAAATCACAAGATCTTAATTATATGCTTTAAATACACTTAGAATTGGTGTCGCGCTTAAATTCCCAAAGCTGATTCGTCAAAATGTGTTGATTAATTTGACAGCTTTGTATTTTAGATCACAGGTTTACTTTCATCGACATATTCATGTGTTTACATGCGTTACCTTCTCAGTAACATAAAAAGTTGCATTTGTTTTTTTTTTTTTTACTAGTAACTTCCAGAGAGAGAGAGAGAGAGAGGAATGACTATTTGTAGCTGTTATAATGTAAGTGCTAACAGGAACCAACTTGTCTCATGGACATTCTACAACATTAAACGGAACTAGAAATGGCTAAAAGAACTTATGTAATTATGTCATTTTTTACATTTGTAATCACTGGCAAATTGCTGCAAATTACTTCAGGGGCGGCACGGTGGCGCAGTGGATAGCGCTGTCGCCTCACAGCAAGAAGGACCCGGGTTCGATCCCCAGGTGGGGC
>JAOVVG010000018.1:5580527-5594200 GCA_028566375.1 Leptodoras nelsoni
TATATATATATATATATATATATATATATATATAGAGAGAGAGAGAGAGAGAGAGAGAGAGAGAGAGAGAGAGAGCTTTATCGGGTGTTTTAACTGCAGTGCTTTACAATCGTCCACTGTTTTTCCTCCTGCATACTAATGTGTTTAACAAATAGCACTACAAATCCACAAAGTACCAATACTCCAAGACAAGACGTTCTCTGATCACGTTTAACGCTTCCCAAACATTCTTGTTTAGCTTCTTTCTTTTATTCATGAAAAGTAATCATTCAAAAAAATGAGAGATCTGAAACACATTTCCAAACATTTCACTTGACAGTAGAGGCGAGCTGTGTAAATACATTTCTGCAGCATAATTCCAGTTCACACTAATACTGTTTTGCAAAGCATATAAAACCCTTGCTGATAAATATTAATTTGAGCCTTCATGATGTATTTGAAATTTCCAGCTAAAATGTCACCACATGGAACATTAATGTAATATTTCAAGGCCTGAGAGCAACGCTCATATTGATTGCATTTATTCCACTCTGGGGATGAGGAATAATTCTTCAGTGTGGGGACACATCTGGTAGCCAAAGATGCGAGGCGGGGAATGAGAGAATGCTAAATAACAATAAAAAATAATAATAGGACTCGGATTAAAATATATCACCGAGACATTGTTTTAATGTGAATGCCTTAATATATGCACCTGCTTTATAGACTTAATCTGTTTGATTCATTTTTGGCTGAGTGCTTCCTTCAAAAATACATACTAACACACTATTTGGAATAAGTACTAAACCTTGGGTTATTACTATTGCTGGATCGTTTGGACATACTATTTATTAAGGTGGCGTGGATGTGGAATAAGGAGGCTGCACTGCGCATGCGCATCTCTTTAACCGTCGTAGGTAAACTCAGATTAAGTCCTTCAGCCGTCACCTTTTCTTTCTATTGACATCGCTCTTCGGTTGCAAATCATTTTATGGACTCTTGCACTGAAAATGTAGACTCTGTCTCCTGCTTTTTGCGAGTTTAAGCAGAGCTGGAGGAGTTTGAATGCGCCCATGTCCTAAAAGGATCCGCTGTTTGTCATTCGCCATATTGACTCTCATTAGGAAGGGCGTCTGGCTGTCTTTAGTGCAAACTGGACGAAATTCGAGTCACACCTTGACCCTGGTCCAGAGCTTTACCTACACCGTGTTTAAATAACATTTTAGAAATGATAAAAGTGGTACCAGAAGTCTTAAATTCATTGCTATTTTTATGAACAAGTTGCACCTCATGTTTATCTGTAGCCAGTTAGGTTGATTGGAATCAGTTCTCATATTGTAACGAGCTTCAGTGAAAAGGATGTTGATAGACATCTGCAAGAGAAGTTTGTTTTCTCGTTCTCTGTTCATCAATAATGCATATTAAAATGGTGAAAACCATCTTATATATATGTAGCCTATATAAAAGTACACATATGAATCGACTTCTGAGTTCACTCTGAGTGAAGGCGCACGCAGGAAACCACACAGTGCTCATGATCCCAGCTTGCACATACAGTATATGCCCAAGCTATATGGTAAATATAAGTGGTAAAAAAAAAAACAATGAGGCTGTAATTCTCCTATATGGACCCCATTAGCTGAATTTGGGCCCCTCTTGAGTTTGGAGGAATTGAATAAGATGGTACAAGTTCCCCGCTGTACAAATCTGAGGACGTTTTCCTGCCGTCTACCTCATATCCTATAACCAGACTGATGTGAATTATGCATAGCTACAGCTCCCCCTACTGGTGCAGATAATTCAGCTTCTACAAAGCTTTTAGAAGTTCAGTAAGTAGAAACAGGTTCAGTTGTGGTAATCTATACAGCTATGAGCGATAAAATATATCTAAACATTACAAGAGGCAAATTCAGCTCGTGTATGCCTTAGGATCTGTTTGTCAAAGCTGTTTGCTTGTAAAAGAAACAGCTAATTGATGGCTTTCGTTCTCCTGTCAGCACCTGTCTAAGACAACTGGCTCCCCACAAGGCAGAATAAAACAAATGTTTCGAGTATTCTTTTAGCATCTGTCTTTCTGTTATCACACATGTGCAAATGCACACGGACTGTATACAGCAGCGTGTATCTGCAATCCACAGAAAACATTTGTGAGAGAGCCGGAGCCTGCTGAAGAGATGTGAAAAGTCAGGATTTAATACAGCAGAAAGACAGATGGTACCATATGTCATCATAGACCGATCATTCACAATCATATCGGTTAGTGTTAAAACAGTTTGACTTTGTGTACTTTTGCCAGCCTATAATTTGTTAAAATCGTAGTCTGTTATACTAGATAAAGCCGGATATTTCAGTAGATTATCCACAGTGAGGCAACACTAATTTCTCATTAGTATAATCATCATACTTCTTTAAACATAGGCATTCAATCTGTTTGCTGAATCATGGAGCAAAGTTGAACTCTAATTTGAAATGACTCATGCCTACAACAGTGGTGGTGAAGGTTCTAGTTACACTTTTTCATTTTGAACAAAGTTCAAGAAGAAAAACATTAATGAGATCAGAATCAGTGTATATGGTGTATATGGCCCTTCTTTAGTTCACCAGAAAGGGGTGAGCCCACACAAAGCAATTCAATCCATTCAAACCAAATCAAAATCCTTCAATAGCTGAAGGTCTAATTTGTCTACATGGGGTCCATCTCAATCCTGGACGTCCAGCTATATTCATACCATATTCACACTCTCTTGAACACGTCAAGCCTTCTCTATGATTGCTTGTTTCACTTGACACATAATCACTATGGAAATATTTGTGTATTTTGTACGCGTGCCACTGAACAGAGATGCAACACATTTGCCAAAGCTTTCACAGCTCCTGCCGCTGGTACACTCGCCAGGATCTCTGATTAAACCAAGATGGTTTTATATGGGCCAACTTTGTACAAAATCACTCCCAGAGATCTCTCACACACTGCCAAGTTCACTGGCGAGAAGAGAGCAGTAAGCCGCAGCCTCTTTGCACCACGCGTAAAAGCGCTAAAGGACTCTTCCCCTCCCCACTTCCCATTCAATTAACTCCTCTCACAAACACCCTGCCACTGCTTGACACTCATGCACACTATCCAAACAGAGCGAGCGTCTAGAATGCCAGCACTATAAGACCATATCTGTAAATGAGAAGCAGGGCAAATGCCAAATCTTGGTAGACCTAAACCAGTCATAATAAAAGGAGGCTTAAATGATGCTTTCACACGGCCAATAAAATGAAGTAACAACAATTTTTTTCAAGGAGGCTTTCTGTCATTAGGCTGCAAATTATTCTTAAATCTACAAATGTACCTGAGTACTGTTAACGAGTACTTCTTAAAGTGGGGTCCATGGAGTATAACCAGGGTGCTGGGGTTTTTTTTAAATTATAGTGCTGCAAATCACAACCTAGCAATTTTTAATGTTCTTGTAGCCGGTGTGACTGGCCACTGGAATTGAATGGTTTTATTCCAAACCTAAACAACCAAAAAAGCTGAATTTAATGTATTTTATTAGCAGAAAGTTCAAGAACAGAATCTCTATGTTTTTTGGATTAAATTTTACAGTTAAAAAGGTTCCTGGCTCCAAAAAAAATACCTCTGCTTTAAGTGACCTAAAGACCACTTATGTAGTAATATCTGAGATGGACATTTGCTCTGTAATGGACTATAGCATTTGCACTTATAAAGTGACTAGCATGTGCGTGTATCAGCCGTATGGAGCTTAGAGAACAGTTAAAGTCTTTAATTCAGAGACAAAATGTGTCTACGGTTGAGGATCAGTCTACGTCACGCTTCATTTCCCTGCTGAAAAATTCAGTAAAATTGCTGAGGACGTTAAGAATAAAGGAATATAATATCTGCTATGGTGCTACAGTGAATACAGCTATTGTGTAAAGCACAAAACCACAAAGGCATCTCTGTAGGGCTGACATACATAAATAATAACATGAAGACCAGAAAGGGTGTGCAGTTTCTATTATCTATTATTACTTTATTACTACTTTTATTATGACCACACTGCACTAACTTTTACATTGTATTCATTGAGCCCTTAGGTAATTTACACTAATGACATTGTGAAAGATATGAGGATATGGGAATTATCAAGTTCCACTTCAGTCATTGCATTTATAATAAACACACGGTACATTTTATGTCCAAATATCATGCATTTCACTCTAACAACAGAATCCTATTTGCTGCTATTTTCTTGCTATAGACTTAGTTCAAGAATATATAAACGATCCTCTGGAATGGAAAATCCAGAAAAAGTGTGAGCCATGGTTATGTTCACAAACCTCTGCTCCACAGAACCTTTGAGGCTTTGCATAGTCTCTAGTTAAACCCGTAATATTGATTGTGAGCAGCTGTGAAAGCATCTGTCAATAAAATGTAGCAAATTCTAACGCCAACACATAAACACAATAATAATAGTAATGAAATTAAAATCCAATTATATTGGTACAACCAGGTTCCTATAAACTTCTCCAACCCTGTTTTACTCATTAAGCTGTCAAGGTATGGTTTATTAGACAGTAACAATGTGAAACTGCGAAGAAGACGAAGCGCTGTACGAACTAGGACCCCACATGAACCAGTTAGTTAGCTATTAATGTCTAGTAATGAAATATCTTATTTAACACAATTGATTACTTCATCTTAAGTAACTGCTTTCTCCTGGTTAGAGTCACAGGATAATATCATCTGGGTGACTCAACAATCTCTGATATCACGTTTGTAAAGTAAGGTTAAGTCAACATAAACATAACATGTCTTACAACATTAATAAAAATCTACAGTACTTAGAAAACATTATGTTTGCTTAGTCCAGCCCACTAAAACAACACCTTACCTTGAAATATAATCATTAATAACTATATTTTTCATTAATGTATGAATCTCATCATCGTCTATTTCTCATTTAAGAGCAAGACAAACCATGTAAACCCCTGGTCATGGGAATCTTCCACATGACATAGTTAAATAAAACACGTAAAGATCATAAACTCTAATTTATTGTTTTATTAACTCTTGACATTTTTACACTGCTTTGCTGTGTAAAATTGCTAGCTGTTCCTGTATGTCGTCTACATGGTCAATCCACAGATCTCATTACCTTTCCTTTACACATAATAATTGAACAAATATAATCCTAAAAGTGTTTCTTTGAAATTTTTTCCAAAGTGAATAGTGGTTCAACTAACGGCATTTGCCCTACTTGCCTTGAACTTTCCATTTCCTGAAAGATGTGTATCCATTGCAATAGAAATTAGGAACAAATTCTACTGATTGCCCTCAGAATTAAAATGCATGAAGGTTACTTGCTTAATCAACCTTACAGCAAATATATGACATACATGCTTGTATCAGTGAGACTGTTAAAAACAGCACTGGGACAAGAGAGCATAGATTTACATGCAGCGAAGTAAACAAACCATGGTGTATACCGTATGTTGTACAGGTGAGGCCTGTGTGCTGTATGTTCAGGACTTAACTAGCAACCTTCCTCCCAGCATCCAGGATAGAGTGTCAAGCTGGAAATCCTCAGACAAATAAAACAAAGTGGGGCCACATTGATGCTCTGTCTTGTTTTATATGATGGCTTGAAATAAATGAACTTTAAATGGAACCTTGGCAAGAACGTGGGCTATTGATCGATCCGGAGGGAAGCTGAAGTTTAAGGGCACAGCTTTACCCGAGCTCGGCTGTAACTGGAGTAATGAAATTGATTGGGCCCTGGGAGGGTGACAAAGCCAGTAGAGTCAAGCCCTTGATGTAAGGAAACAAGAGTGGCATCTAATTGGGGTGTAATGTAGGTCTTTAGAGGACATTAAGCACTCAAAAGCAGAGAACCGAAAGACTTCTCACCCAATTCAAAAATGACAAATACTGTCTCTTATTTTCACTTTCTCTCTTTTTTTTTTTTTTTTTTTAAATCCTGCACTGAGCTCAAAACTACTTTGTATTTTAGTGATTCACTTCAGGGTATAGTGAACCACTGCATTCACTCAAGATTTATCCAGGTTGCAGACATGATAGCTGTTACACAACTCAAATATCCATCCTCGAGCCTTAGAGTGGCCTATAAATCACTGTATGCATGTGAATTTAACTTTGGGAGAAACATTTTACATTCATATTATTATGGTCATTATGGTTTTTATGGTCATTATTAAGGTAAAAATGCCTTCAGAGAAACCCCTAATGGAAAAAATCTATTTCTGTTCGTATTGTTCAGTGCATTTAGAATAGTATCATCCTTCAACATATTATGTCAGGAAGACATTCGTCATTTATGTAAAATGGCCTCATCCACACTGAGGGGAAAAAAGTTACGGTGCATTACAAGCACTTAGTGCAGCGATATCAAGGTTCACCTCCGATTTCTAATCTCAGGCCAGGGTGGAGGGTTGGGGGGGCATCATTAAAAAGCCATTACAAGCCCATATTTCATATTCCATCCTCTTCCATGTTTCAAGGTGTTAAAAGCTCAATGTATATTCCCACTATATTTAAGCAGCAGGACAGCCGAGCGGCACAGACACCTCGCTGGCAGCCATTGACCTTGGCCTATTCAGCCTTCATTAGCTTTCAGACACTTATCACTCATAACTGGTTTTGTCCTCTCCACCATGCTGCCTTCTTCACTTCACTTAGGCTGGCAAATAATGGCAGGAATCCATTTATCTGCCATTTCCAACAAGTGCGTGACATTAAGGAATTATCTGCTTTTCTCTAAGTGTGGCCAAGGTACCCTGGGAAGCATTCCTTCACTCCGGAGGCCAGGGTCAGCCTTTTAGACCTGGCGTTCTTCATTAGAGCCATTTTCTCTCTAACCTCTTTAAATATTCATTTTGTGTTTTTTTTGCTTGCTGATTCTGTTTATGAGTTCTGTTGGCTATACACTTTTTTTTCCCGTAAACACAAAGTTATTTGGTTATGATTATTTAATGGCCTTGTCTGCATTCTCATTTTAGAAAAAAAAAGCATTGATCTGGGTTGGAAATGCATCTAATTTTGGTGCTCCATACCCTCTGTGGTATTACTCACCTCTTATAGAAGTTACAAAGCACACTATAAAGTGATAGTCAGGTAAGGAAGAAATATTTAGGTTTGTACCAGACTGTAATGAGATCACTTTCCAGGAGCCACATTTATTACTGTTATCGGCTGGTCACAGGTCAACAAATTAACACAGGATGTAAAGACGGCAGGATATTTTAAACAAAGAATTTCTCTTTAAGTAGCACGAGGACCTTTATAGCCCCTGGGTCCAAGGTTTGATTCATGAACTCAGTTTACTATCTGTACGTAGTGAAGCATGTAAGTATGTTCTCATGTCCATGCGGGTTTCCTTCCACCTCTCAAAAACAAAATAGTAGGTGTATTTGTTTCACTAAATTGCCCCTTACATCCCATTCTAGCTGTAGTCCAGCCTCACACCCAAAGTTCCTGGAAAAAATTCAGATTCACCATGACCAAGATGAAGCAGTAACCGAAGAGAGATAAACAAACAAACAAATTAATAAATTGTGCTTTTCTTGTGGCAGGCTGTCATCTTACATTTGTTTAAGACCCCTGACCATCCCAAAACCTGGTCTTGATCTTAAAACAACAAGACACTGACAGCCTTCAGTACAGAAGTGTATACTTCTACCCAATTCCAATAGACCCAACTGTAAATCCACCATTGCATCAGATGCAGTCAAACGCAATTTGAAATGGTCATGATTATTTTATTTTGTAACATTAATGGAAGTACATTTGGAGAAGAGGGGGCTGTTGCTTGGGCATTTGCAATTCATAATCCCTCTCATGATTACATTAAGAATGTGTTCTGTCATGTTTGATTAATGTATCTTGTTTTCCTTAAAACAGGATTAAAATATGAAAACTGACAGAAATGAGGCCATTACAAAGAATGATCAATTTTTAATAAACTACTCAAGAAAGGAAAAATGAAGTGGCATACACAAAGGAGCTGCTCAGAAATTCAGTAATCAGGATTTTGCTACATTTGCAATCAGTGTTTGGCAGTAAATGGGGAGCAGGCACAGCCGGGTGAAGGCCCTTGGCTGGAACGCGTATACGATTAACATGAAACAATCTCTCACGGAGTGCATTAATATGGTGGAACAGGAATAAGAAATTGTATTGACCACAAAAAAGAACCAGCAAATAAATATTTCTATTCCTATTTCCAAGATTCATAAAGGTTTGAACAGTGTTAAAGAAAATAAACATTTACTTATTTATTATTTTTTATCATAACTTTTTTGAATTTCTTTATGCACAAATGCAGAGCGTATAATCATAGAAATAATCACGTGGCAGCAGCCTGATGCATGAAGTCATGCAGATACAGGAAAGAAGCTTCAGTTAATGATCACTCCAAACATCAGAATGGGGAAAAGGTGTGAGAATTTCAGGAATGGCTAATCTCTAATCTCTAATGGCTAAAACAGCTCTGACTCATCTAGTCATGGACTCCACATGACCTCTGAAGCTGTGCTGTTGTAAAACATCCTTTTTTACAACAACAGCAGATCCTTTAAATGCTTTAGGTTTAGGTTGAGTTGGATCTGAGTTGTTTGTCCATCACATCCCACAGATGCTCAATCATGGCCACAGAGTCAGCCAGTTGAAAATTAGAACAAAAAAATATCACCTGGTCTTTTTCCAGTATTCATCTGTCCATTTTTTTTACACAATTCTGTTTAAACTCTACAGACTACTGTGATCATCACGATCAAGACCATCCGTCAAAGGCTTAGTCTTTGAAAGCAAAGACGGGTCATGGTTCACCACTTCATGCCAAACTTCATATCAGTGTGTTCAAAGAGAATGTTTCTCAGTGCAAGATTGCAGGGAATTTAGGTTTTTCAAGATCTACATTTCAAAATATCATGAAAAGATTCAGGGAATCAGCAGGGACTCTCTTGAAGTCATTAAGAGAAAGAAAATCTTGTTGAGTCCCTATTAACCATTAAAAAGCACTGACTGTGGAGAATCCATCCACAAATGTAAATAAATACATGTCTCCTTACAGAAAACTTCCCCATATCGATGATTATATGTGATTCTTTGTTAATGAACAACATGTCATTTTAAATCTGTTTATTATGACCCTTATTATGTGGTGCCTCCACTGTGAATTGGTTGTTACTAAAGAAATTATGTAGTAGAACAAATGCATTAATATAAACCAGTGACTTGCCTTGCACATGCCTAGGCCTACTGTTAGAGCTGCTGCTATAGAAATCAAATCAAGACCTTCCGACCAATTAGATTAAAAAATGTAATAGTGCAGCGGCAGTGGAATAAGCATTACTATATGTACTGTGTATATATGTCAATTCTGGCTAAGCAGTTTAGTATTTAGGTACTGCCAGGCAAAAGCTTGAAAAATTCCTTTGAAGAAACTGTTTGCGTGTAAACGAAAAAGCAAATTTCTCTCCAAAATGTCGCTCACTGTTGCTGACTCCAGTCATTGGACAACAAGTGTAAATAATAAAGCATGACTTAGTTAAAACAAACCATATGTATGAATGCACACCATGACCCTGAGCTCAACAATCAGCTGTTGTTCTGATGTTGGTGTGAAAAAAGCAGATGTGTGAGCTGGAATCAACAAAAAGCTGGAAAGTTTTCTCAAGAAGTACAAATATAACTTCCAATCTGTTTACAGTTAGTGCACCACAGAGCCTGTTATCCAAATAGAAATGATGCAACATTGAGGGACTTTGAAATAATTCAAAGGGTTTTTTGAGATGTTGATGAGATTATAATTCTGTACAATTCTTGCACACTTTTCAGGTGGGAAACATTTCCACATGTTCTGACTGGCAGGACATTGCTACTGTAAGTTAAATCAAGCCAGGATTTCTCAACATTATGAATAGAGTAGTGGACCTAATAGTAATAACACATTAATCTCTCAAAGTCCTGGAGTGACTTATAGTTTACATTTTAACTGCTGTTCGTTGCATTTTATTGACTAAATGAATAGCTAAATTATAAGTGAAACTAGAAGGGCACTCACAGAGCACAGACCTGCTCCAAGACCAACAGGCAATTTTTTATGACGGGTTCGCACCTGCACAACAAACTCAGTTCACCGAGGGAACGGGCATGCACGGCAAACCCAGGTCATTTTTTCCCCCAATGTTGCAAAACTAATACATGCAGCCATAGTCTGACTTGGATCAGCTCCAAAATTTTATGGTTTTTCCTTAGCCCACACTACATCCATCCATCCATCCATCCCGCCAGCAAGTTTAATGATAATCGGCCCTGCAGTTTTTCTGTAATCCTGTTAAAATAAACAAATGAACAAAAAAAACACACCGAAAACATAACCTTCATGACGGAGAACCCACTGCTGTTGTAGCCCATTCTGCTCAAGGTTTGATGTGTTGTGCATGCTGAGTTGCTTTTCTTCTCACCACGGATGTATAGGGTGGTTAGGGTGGCTCATTTCCACCCAAAGAAGTTGATGTTTTGAGAGTTTTTTGCACTAATCTTTGTAAAAACAAGAGATGTGAAAATCTCAGGACATGTGTAACACTCAAACCAGCCCATCTGTCACCAGCAACCATGCCACAGTCATGGATACCACATATTTCCTCTACTCTAATGTTTGATGTGAACATTAACTACAGCAGATCTTGACCTGGACCTGCATTATTTTATGTATTGCACTTCTGTCTGATTGCTAACTGCATGAATGTCCATGTGTACCTTTGTATTCCTATATAGCTGGTGAGTGTATAGATGTCATTTACAATTTTTTTTAATAGCACTTTTTTTTAAATCAAAAGACCACTATTAACTTGTTTAAAGCTTTTTAAACTCTTTAAACCTTTCAGGCCTGTAACACTCACAACGACAACATCCTTATTCCAGAAATGTAACACCACCCCCACTCAGCCACTCTGCATCGCAGCGTCTTCTCTTTCTATAAGCAAACAGCTTTGAGAGGTATAGAGGTAAAAGTCCCATGAAATGAGAGCAGGCAGATAATTGAGTAGCCTAAAAACAGGAATCTAATTGTGCAGGCCCCTCTGGGGGCTAATATTGAACTATCTTATAATAGGCCCAAGATATTCTCCCTATGATTTATTGCCAAATCCCTGTATTTTTCAATACATTATAGTTCCTAAATTGTGTTTAAATTGAGTGTGGAGGAGCTGAGGCCATTAGGAGATGCAGAAATGAAGATTATATTTAAATATTCATGCACCCTGTACCTTATTATTGAATCTGAACACTAACAAAATCAATATTAAGTGCAGTTTGACATAAATGTATTTATGAATTTCGACTTTCTAAGTAGTGTATTTTTTCACTCAAAAATTGCAAGTATAATGTAGTAATGATATCAAAACAGTGTGTCAGAGTGCATTAGGGGAAGCGCTACATAAAACCGCTGGAGCGTCTATGTAAAAGTGCTTAGTGGGCAGAACTGTCTCTTTTTACAAACATCACTCATTTTACAGTCGCATATCCCACGCTTCTGCCGTGCAGTATGTGATAGTTAGAGAAAGATACAGTTGTCTCGTTTGTTCAGCCCGCTTGTTTTAGAGCTGTAATGCTATGTAGTGTGGCCAGTGATTAAAATGGATGTCTCTCTTTTGCTCCACCTGCCCAAATAAGCCTCCTTATTCTGCTTTCAGCTTTCATTCTCATTCAAATGTGTGGTTATATCTATTAAAGACACAGAGAGGACATTCAAGGCTACAAACCCCATTCACATGCTTCAATGTTACTTATCCATATTTCACTTATTCTGCGTTTTATTGTTGTGTATTGCTCTTTTCTCCAGGCTGAAGTGAAAGTCATCTTGCATTAGTATTCTTTTTAATAGTTTTTGTGTCCTGTTGTTTATAGAAACTCTCACGAATGTTAAAAGGCGCTTTATTGGGAAGAAGCCATGTCTCTGGATGCAAGATGATGCAGTAAAAGATGCAAGGGCTGAAGAAAGCATAGCATCAATCCAGGCAAAGAGAAAGCTCTCATAAATCAGAGATAGAGTCCTAGCCCGCTGCTTCACCTTTAAAATAGTCTAAACTGACTCTAAGAGCCTGACTTGGTTTGAGGCTGTCTATAAGCAGCTCTTATAAAAGCTTTATGCATAGAAAACACAGGGAATAAAATAGAAAGACAGGCACATTCAAACTGCTTATACTGGAAGTAAACAATTAAGTAATGAAATACAAAAAAGAACCACATGAAAAACAAATATGTGGCATTTGTAAAAATATCATTTACATATGTTTTTTGTTTTTTGACTTTTGATGCATTTAGTAACAAAGTGTCATGAAAGACAAATTTTTTTTTTGCACAATAATGATCATCTACTCCAGTCTGAAACTCCTCTATTTCATGACTCCCACTTTTCTTGTTGTTTTTGACGTAATAGAAAGAGCTATCTGTCAAAGCAATAACATAAAATTCTTTAGCAGCCCTACCAAAGGCCTGTAGGCATTTCTTTTATCAAGTTGAGCTCTTAAAAGCCACATGCTGAGATTAGCAATATAAAGAACTATATATATATTACTTGCAGAATAGCTCAGTATGCAGAATGCAACCCTCTAGACATTAGTCAATTTATATTTGAATTTCCGTACATGCATTTTCCTGTTATCGTCAATATGCAAAAATGATGCTTACTAACAAATAACGCATAATGTTCCCGAGCCTCGCACATCAATAATTGCATTTAAGCCTTAAAAGGAAGTACAAGAAGGAGTGAGCAAAAAGACGGGTCATATAAAATGCGCAACACATTAAACACGGAAATGTCAAAAATATAAAGCTGGCTCTTCGCTCGTGTGACAGCTTTCCCATTTATCTTGCTTGAGACCCAGGCCCCAAAAGGAAATAAATAGCACCCTGTCTCCTGGCGCATCTCATTGAGTTACAGAGTCAGGGCTTCTCTTTATAGACGATGCTCATATCCAGACCTCCTGAGAAGGCGCATCAGTGTGAAAGAGCCAGCAGTGAAAAATGGAGTTGAGGCAGGGTAAATGGAGTAGCCTACTTCTCACAGAGAAGGAAGATAACTCACACACTTAGATCAAGTAGCAGTCAAAGGGTAGGAAAGTTCACATATACACTAAATGGTAATATTTCCTCACTATACCCTAAACAGTGAGGTGCTAAACTGGTGCTTAGTAACACATAAGACTGGCCTGACTGGAAAGACTGAAGAACTATCTCTACACAGTATCTTTCCACAGTGTTGAATTAGCACCCAGAGTGTTGAACGAACACCCAACAGTGTTTATATACTTCCAATTGGGTGTTAATTCAACTCTCTGGGTGCTAATTCAACCCCATGGATTTTACTGTGTATCTACTGTTTTACCACCGTTATGAACTAACACCTATAACAGTATTTTAGCTTGATTCTTGAGTCTCTGACCAATTTGTCCCTTCTGTAAGGACATCTGTCAATTGCTAACACCTTTCTGATTTCTCTTACTGAAAAATCACATCAATCAGGCATATCATTATGACCATTTTGTCTATTTTCTCAGTTCCTCTTTGCACTTTGTAGATCTACAATTACAGACTGTAGTCCATCTGCACAGATCAGGTACTATTTGGGTGGTGGATCATTCTCAGCACTGCAGTGACACTGATGTGGTGGTGGTGTGTTAGT
>JAOVVG010000018.1:5770199-5780584 GCA_028566375.1 Leptodoras nelsoni
CACTAGGATGCTTAATAAAAACCTGGAATACTGGAATATATACTGCTGCGGCCGTGGTTCCTGCACTAGGATGCTTAATAAAAACCTGGAATACTGGAATATATACTGCTGCGGCCGTGGTTCCTGCACTAGGATGCTTAGGGCCATCCGTATATACTTGTAAAATTCTATAGTAAGACTGAGTAATGTAGCGATGTACCACTACCGATGTTGTTAACCCCTCTGAGTTATTATTCAGTTTCTCTTGTAGTGGCAGATCTACATTGGGATTTGGAAACAACCACTGTGGAGTTACTGACCTAGGGATGGTTCTGCTAATGGCACATTCCTGTAGCCCCATGCTCTCTGCCTCTGTATCACTCAAACACACAAAACTTTTGGTTGGACCATGAAGATGGAAGTTACAATCATGTATTGTAGCTAATGCACAATGATTCTCATTATGCCGTTTCAGGTTAACCCGATACACAGTACACAAAGGCCTGTCGCATAAGATGCAGGGGCATTTCCCCAGTCTCTACCTGCAAGGATGTAAGCCATGCAACCATAATCAAAGACCGACCTTACCAGAGCCACATAGATACTCAACAGGAAGGAATACCCAGCCAGGCACTTTCTAAATCAACATACCTAGAAATGTAATGACCTTCACCTGTTCAGGAACCTGTCCATACATTTTAAACCCTAGTGTACCAGCTTTAAGTCTCTTGGAGAAGCAGATGACCTGGGTATAGACAGCTTAAATCCCCAATTCTTTGCCCATTGCTCTACCACTGTAATTGCTTCCTGTACCTTTTTTTTAAATACAAATGTGAGGTTCCTTCTCCCTACTACAGAGACTTTAAGAGAAATATCTGGCTCAACCACAGTAAAGATCCCGTTGATCATTATATTAACCAACAGGGGGCGCCATTTTCAATCTCAATGTATGTAGTAGTCATGTATGTGCCTGATTTTATTTTAAAACGCATGTTAATTTTATTTTCCTATTTAGATATATAAGAATGTATTTACATTATTTTAATAGCTAATATTTGCTGCTTTTTAAATAACCTTTAAAAAGATAAGGCTAAATTCTGAAAAAAAATAAAGAATCAATTCACTATTTCTCAACACGTTTCAATCTGAAGTAACATTTACGATTATTTTCCTTAAACACTATTCAGAGGACTCTATTATATATTTATTTAAGTATAAATATTAGTTATAGCTGACGTTTTCCTGGATTTTCAGTCAGGCAAACACAACAGCTACACACGGGTCCTTCGGGTGCAGGGTAGGAAGGAGATTGCACATTAAGGTAAAACACCGGCTAGTGACAGACCCACCCTTTCTTTTCTGTTCCATAAGGACTTTTATGTGTTGTGCTGGAACGCAGCTGTTTGTACTGATTAAAGAAGTAAATCTTCCTTTTATTCCTACTGTATAAAAGCTGACTATAGGTTGAGGTGATCTATAGGTTGAGGTGATCTATAGGTTGAATATAACCTGTTGTATATGTTCCCATGGACTGAATTTGGTTCTCGAGTTGAGATCCTGGCCTGTTTCTGATTGGCTGATTGAATATCTGAGACACTGATTTAAGAAACACATCATGGCTTCTCGGGGAAAATCAGAAACTGGAAAGCTAAAGCAGAACATGGAGGAGCAGCTGGACCGATTAATGCAGCAGCTACAAGACCTCGAGGAGTGCAGGTAGAGTTACACACACACACCTCAACATCTCCACTAACTTTCACTTTTTTCATCTTTTTTTCCCCTTAACTTTTGTGCTTGTATCACTCTACACATTTTAAAGAAAAGGTGTATATGTGCCGTACTGACGTCACATGGCGACGTTATTGTACACTCACGTTAGTCTGCAACAAGTCACGTGTGTTTCTTGTCGTCTGTTGCATGTTGGTGTGTAGTTGAAGGCTACAGCTGAATCTCTTCAGAGTGCAGAGTTCAGTATTTCTTGAGAAACGAGAAATGGTGTGTGTATAATTCTGTATAATGCTTTATGTGCAAAAGTATTGGGACACCTACATATCACACCTTCAGGAGCCTATGGATCCCATTCTCAATTGGAGTTGGCTCCAATCCCTTTGCAGCTATAACAGCTTCCACTCATCTGGGAAGGCTTACTACAAGATCTTGGCGTGCATCTGTGGGAATTTTTGCCCGTTCGTCCAGACGAGGTCGGATAAGGGCGCATGGCTCACAATATCCGTTCTAGTTCATCCCAAAGGTGTAAAATGGGGTTGAGGTCAGGACTCTTCGTGGGACAATCATGTTCTTCCCAAATGTTTCTTCATGGACCTTGCTTTGTGCATATGACCTACCCCAAACTGTTCCCACAATGCTGGAAGTAGAGCATTGTCCAGAATGGCTTGGTGTGCTGAAGTATGCCAACCCCTGAAAAACAACCATGCAGCATTATCCCACCTCTATCAGTCTTGGCACAATGTAGTCAGGCAGGTATGGTTCTCCTGGCATTCTCTAAACCCAGACTTGTTCATCAGACTGCCAGAGACAGAAGCGCAATTTGTCACTGCACAGAACACGATTCCAGTGGTGGTGTGCTTTAGTCAAGTCAGGTCAAGTGGGTTTTTATTGTTATGTCAGCCATATACAATGTGTACAGTACACAGTGAAATAGAGCAGTTTTAGTCCTGATGTTAATGCCAGAAGAGGTTTAGAGTCAGCAGAGCGTTGGTGACTGTTATGCACTATGTGCCTCAGCTCTCAGACTAACTTTGTCGTCTGCCACTTCATGGCTGAGTTTCTGTGGTTCCCAAAAGCTTCCACTTTTCAATAATATCACTCATGGAAGATATAGGAGACGAAATTTCACAAACTACAACCATGGAACATATATTACAGTATTACTCTCATTCAGTGAGCTCTTTAGTTCATTATACACCTGTGGCAATGGGCCTGAATGAAATACCTGAATTCAATGATAAAAAGATGTGTCCCAATACTTTTGTCCATATAGTGTGACATGTACTTGGCTGATAAAATGACTCTGATTCTGAGGTACATCAAATGCTGCATTAATCCCACAGTTGTCACTCAGCCAGAACTTGAATTACTTTGTGGGAAATGTAGAAAATGGTTAAACCAAAGTGAAAATAGAATAATGTCACTGTGAGACTAAAAGAAAAGAGTCACATGGAAATGGCTTTGAAGATCACATGTTAATTATGCAGATGAAATCTGCAAATGATTAAGGGTGGATTTTTCCTTTAAGACGACACAAGTCTCTTTGAGTAATGTACCTCATTTCTTTTAAATGACTCGTGTCAATTTTTTCTTCCTTACAGAGAAGAGCTTGATGATGAGGAATATGAAGAAACCAAAAAAGAGACACTGGAGCAGCTGAGTGAATTTAACGAGTCCCTGAAGAAGCTCATGTCGGGGAACATGACCCTCGTGGATGAATTGGGAGGGATGCAGCTAGTAAGACATTTTATACAATATAGACATTAATACTAATGGTATAGGTTCTCTGAATTGTGAGGGGGTCATGGTTAAGGTTAATCATATTTAAGGATTGACCAAAGAAAAGATTGCGTGCAAAATGAAAAAGACAAAGACATTTTGTTTTAATTATACATTTAGCTTGTCTTAAGTAGCTAAAACAACAAATGGTGAATTTAAAATATTAATAGTGAGTTTATAATATCATTTTTCTAATGGTGATGTGGGTGGTACGGTGGCACTGCTGCCTCGCTACAAGAAGGTCCATGGTTTGAGTCCTGGGGAAGGCAGCCTGGGTCTTTTCTGTGTGGAGTTTACATGTTCTCCCGTGTCTGCATGGGTTTCCTCCCACAGTCCAAAAACATGCATGTTGGGTCAATTGGAGATACTAAGTTCCCCCACTGATGAGTTTGGAACCTAATCAAGTGTGACAATCAACTAACCTCTCCTGTCACAAATGCAACTACTGTATGTAAAACATGATGTTAATCTCCCATTTAAGACAAAAATAAATCTAATGGTGATGTAAATATTCTCTATTCATTTGTATTGGACTACAGCCACTTTCATTTATAAAATACTGGCATACTTTCCTTTTTTGCATGCAGAAACTTAATTCTTACTTTCTCTATCAGGCTATCCAAGCTGCCATCAGCCAAGCATTTAAGACCCCTGAAGTTATTCGACTGTTTGCGAAGAAGCAGCCTGGGCAATTACGGACAAGACTGGCAGAGGTGATATAAGAAATCTAAACACAAAATGAATTTTATGAATTTAAATAAAATTTCCATTACATAAGTACATTTATTTCAGTGTCCTACACGTGTGTGAGTTTTTTAAATAAAAATGCAAAGTGCTCTATAAAGAACAATAATAATTCTACTTATTATTTTTATTATTAACATATGAATTATTGTAATATGAGCCAGCCACCAAAATCACTGTATAGATTTTGTCTTTATGTTGAATTCCAAAAGTTGTGCTCACAATTAAATTAGCCTTTCCTCACACTCAGCAGTGTCCCCATTTTAGCAGTGACGGTCACTCGTTTCCCAAGCGGAATGCGTTTGCATGAGCTTGTTATGTTGTTGCTAGGTAGTGTTATGGTTGTGTTTAACATTGTTGTGCTCCGTCTCCAGATGGACCGTGATGTGATGGTAGGAAAACTTCCTAAAGACGTGTACACTCAGCAAAAACTGGAGATCCTCACAGCCCTGAGAAAACTGGGCGAGAAGGTTAGAGACCTGTTCCTGACACGTCGATTCTCTGTGCACCAGAGCTTTTAGGGGTATTCTGTGCCCTTTAATTAATGCCTTAATTGTTGATTCTAAATTATTAGACTTTGTCAATTTAATTTTCTATAACAGCAGCAGCTCGGATAGTAATGTAACTCACAGGTTTATATTAATGCGTTCATTCTAGTGCATGATCTCATTTTAATACTTCATCATTTCTATAGTAAGAGCTTGCACAGGGACTTGGTGGATCCCAAAAACAGATTAAAATGTGTAAAGTGAGGAGACATTTATTTAGCATTTCTGCAGTTATTAACTGTTGTAATACACAAAGCTGGTAAAGCTGTAGAGTTAAGTTTTCCAGAATTGGATTTCTTCAGACCAGAGTGCTTTGCTGTTTATCTCTAAAATGCATTTTTTTCTTATTAACATCAAGACAGAGAAAAACACAGGCAAGTGAGGGAATGGCAGTGTATAGCAATAACTTTACTTGAATTGATTACAGGAACTAACGTTTTTTCCCCACAGTTAAAAGGAAACTATAAATGAAACTGTAACTGGATAAAAAGTGTGTTGTTCTTTAAGAAAAAAAACATTAAATGTACCTTAAGCCATGCCGAAGAAACTAGTGTGAAAGAAATTTGTATTCACTTTCACTGAATTCCTTGTTGAAAATAAAAATGATCTAAATCATATGCTATGACCGTCTTATACCTATGATAGACATTGGAGGCATGTGTTAGACAGCGGTCTCCACTAACATCATCAATACACCAATTGTATTGTAAATCTTTAGGAGGAACAGGGTTCATCAGTCCAGAGACTTGTTGAATCTATGCTAAGATTCACACTGAAGCTGTTCTGGTGGATTGTGCCTTACCTCTCCATTACTTTACATTACTCTGCTTAACCTTCATTTTTTAACTTTTTGTTTTTACAGCTTACTGCAGAGGATGAAGCTTTTCTCACAGAAAATGTCAGTGCCACTCTGAGCCAGTTTGAGAAAATTACAGCGAATATGGGTGAGTACTGTCTGATGAGTCAATACTTAATCACAGCGCATGATGGAGAATATAATTCTATTGTAGACGTGAGTGATTTCCTGGAAAGTTTGCATGAGCATTAGAGCACACTGAGCAATGACCTAGGCATGTCCGTTTGTCCTGACTGCCGTCATGTGGAAGTGGAATTATTTTCTTGCTGGGTAGACTGATATACACAAGAATCCACTAAAACATGTCTCTTCTGATTGCTCTGATTAATAATCATACAATTAGATCTAGGAAGTCAGCTAAATAAGGGTGTATTATTGTAGACTTGTAATTCGGTTTGAAAGGTCTGGACCAAATCAGAAAATCGATACATGGTTGCATTTTAATCCTGGTTTGGTTAGCGTTCACCCACACAAAGTGAGGTATGACACATTTTTCAAGCCAGTCGTCAGAACAATACACAACGCACTTATCGGGGTTGTGTATACCTGGAAACACAGGAGGAAGTGGTAAAATTAATAAAAGAGTCAACCTTTTTGTTTTCAATGCACTCTGTTCTCTTGCATTAGTGTTGCATCTTGTAACATCACATCCTGTGTTCGGGTCGTTTAGATGACTTAGGTTTGTTTACGGACAGAGACCCACCTCGGTCCACTTATTTGGTGCACGCGATAGTTCGAAAGGAAGTGTTTACGCTTACTCTAATGAGCAGAGCAGTCGCCCCAGGGTTAGTTTTAATCAAACCAAGTTTGAACGCACCCTGAAACAGTTGCAGTTAAGAGGAAATGAAAAATAATCTAATGTAATAAAAGATGCTACATTTGTAAAATCATTACTACATCATTACAACTGTGAAGACGATTCACTGAATGTGAACAGGTTTATGAGGTGGATGTGTCAGGATGTAAGTAGTGTTAAATAAGAAACAATGTTATGTTCTCCAGATAACGTGTGTGTGTGTGTGTGTGTGTGTGTGTGTGTGTGAGTGTGAGAGAGAGAGATATGTGACTGCACATACTGAGTTTTAACCTTTTTTCTCCCTCAATTCCTACAGGTTCTGAAGATAAGATCATGGCCTTAGCTAGCTCTGGAGTTGAAAAGACCCAAACCTAGTGATGCACTTTATCTTCAAGTTCTGTAAATGAGTTGTTGTTTTTTTTAAAGCATTTTAACGTAATATTTTGGCTCACATTTCTTAAGTGCCATTCAATAATTTCTTAATTGTATAATTATTTACATGCTTCACCCCATATGAACTTTAAAATACTTCTACATGTTGCTGTGTTTTTCTGTGATGGTACAGTTTCATGCAGCTTGCTAGGAATTTCATGAAGCTAGCAGATTTAATGTATAATATTTACATTTGGTACACTGTGTTAGACTTGTGTTTTGTAATTCTTTCCTGTGGCTTTAGGAAAATATGAATGTCTTAATGTTGGAGTGTATTGAACATTTCAGATAAAAGAAATTTCTTACAGGGCATTTTTTTAATGGCTCACTTTTATACTTATTTTACACTTGATGTAAAAATGAATGTCTAAGACGTAATGCAAACACAACTTAGTTTTTGACACTCGAGTATTCAGCATGCTTTTTTATTACAAATTGTAGGCCATAGACTGTAAGATAAGACATTAGTAATAATTACATTTTTTTCCTATATGTTCTGTATACCGTAGAAATGTTTGTTCTTTACCGTACTAATGTTAAATAATAATGCTTTATATGATAATACAAAACTTGATCAATTATTTCATAGATGTTTTTCACAGTGATAATGATAACGTGTAATTGTGAGGTGGCACATGGGGAAGTAGCCTGTGTGTAAAGCAGGAAGTCTTCACATGAACATGATGGATAAAACACATGACTGACTGATTAAGCGTGACTCAAACAGCATATGCTAACACGAGTCTAGGGAAAAACGTTTAGAGTATGATTGTAAGGAAATCTGTGTTGCTGGTAAATATACTGTGTGAATGTTATGATGATGTGAATGAGATCAGGTTTACAAGTCATGTCATGTACGGGGTACCAGGATTTTGTTGACAGGTGGTCATGGCAGCTGGTTATTATTATTATTATGTGATGTTAAGAAAATTGGACTGAGCATCTCACTATCTGCAAACTGTAAATAATATAAGAGGGATATAAAATGTTTATTAAGCCTGTGGTAAAGTTATTTTGCTGGTGAACAGATAGGATTTCAAAATGCTGGTAACAAACTGTTACTATAATCCTGGTATTTTGTTAAAACTAAACCCCTACATGTGAACAAACAAACAGACTGACATTAATGAGATTTGTAGAAGTTGAAGCTTCTTTCAGCAGGATAATAGTCCCTGCCACAAAGAAAAAATGGGTCAGGAATGGTTTGAGGAATTTGCAATGTGTTTGAGGTGTTGCCTTGGCCTCCAAATTCCTCGGATCGCAATCCAATCAAGCATCTGTGGGCTGTGCTGGACAAACACATCCGATCCATGGAGGACCCATCTCGCAATTTAGAGGACTTAAAGGATCTGCTGCTAACGTTTTGGTGTCAGATATCACAGCACACCTTGAGAGGTCTAGTAGTATTGAGTCCATGCCTCAATGGGTCAGGGCTATTTTGGTAGACAAACGGGAGATATTTATATATGTGTGTATATATATATGTATGTATGTATGTATATATATATATGGCTAAATTGGACCAGCCTGGTGGCCAATCTTCATTAATTGCACATTGCACCAGTAAGAGCAGAGTGTGAAGGTTCAATTAGCAGGGTAAAATATTGAGACGACTAATAGGTATATTTGTTAATTTAACTCTGCACCTGCTACAGTCACAGAACACGGTGGTCACAGATTTCGGTGTAACACCGGCATTTCTCTGCTTGGGGAAAAAGTCCGTGTGGCCTGTGTGTGCGTTTTTGTGAGCTCTTCATTCCGGGACATTTGAACTGACTTGCGGGTATCAGGGAGCCCTATGTACTAGCCGCTATTTGGGGACGCTATGGAACTTCCGGGAGACTTGGGATGTCTGTTATAAGCATTTTTAACTGATTCAACAGTGCTGTTTTTTTCAGGCGAAAATAGTAAAAAAAAAAAAAAAAAGAATTCGCTATTTAGTAACATTAGCTTTGCTAACTATTTATCCAAAGCAGATTGATTTGACCCAAAGCTCTTAAAACGCGGTTACAATATTTCCGACTGCGCGTCCGCCTTTTTAATGCTGTTTCGGTAACGCGGTGTTTAAATCACTTGTACTGAACTAAAAAGTAAAAAAGTCAGTAACTCACCGCTCCTGACAGACCGTCCGCTCTGCGGCGTAGACTCGGCTCGGAGCAAGAGTGGTGGTAGATTCGGCTCGGCTCGGAGCAAGAGTGGTGGTAGATTCGGCTCGGCTCGGAGCAGGAGTTGTGGTAGACTCGACTCGGCTCGACTCGGCTCGGCTCGGAGCAGGAGTGGGGGTAGATTCGGCTCGGCTCGGCTCGGAGCAGGAGTGGGGTAGACTCGACTCGGCTCGGCTCGGCTCGGAGCAGGAGTGGGGGTAGATTCGGCTCGGCTCGGCTCGGTGCAGGAGTGGGGTAGACACGGCTCGGCTCGGAGCAGGAGCGGTGGTAGGCTCGTCTCGGCTCGGTGCAGGAGTGGGGGTAGATTTGGCTCGGCTCGGTGCAGGACTGATAGTAGACTCCACGGTTAACGATCGCAAATGAAACCGATGCGTTTGAGCATCCGGCTTTTTAAAACCTTTTAAAAACAAACATTCCAAACCTGTAAACACCTTTTAAACCAAACGACCTGAAGCCGTCGCCATGGCACGTGACGTCACCTCCAATAGTCACACACGCTGTTAGGACTCAATGATAATAAATGTAATAATAATAATGTCTTATATTACGGAAATAACAACAACGACTTTCTCGAGGATTGTAGCGTTTTCATATTTTAATGTATGTTATATTCACATAGTATATTTAGATATTTATATTTCAGTAACATAAAAGTAGCTAATCATATGAGTACTTATGAGAATTTATACATAGACTATATATTTACGTACATTTTAGTTTTTAGTATATATTACATAAAACATATAATAAAAACATATTTTTTTGCCATCGACATAAGATTATATGCTGTTAAGAAAAGTGTGGCTTATTTCGATTTTTTTGTGTGAATTCAAGCACAACAGCACCACCAAATATTAGAAAATTATACTGAATGGTATGAAGAAGATTGTTATTTATTTTACACTGTATAAGTATTGTTATATTCTATATATAAATAAATATTCTAGAAAAAGAGATTTTTGAGGGTTTTCTTCATTTTAAAGACACTTTGAGAAGCTCTGCCACTTTTCTATTGTCTCCCACTGAAACCAAACAAAATACAGAACTCTAAAATGTAAGCTTTTAAAAGAACGTATCAGAGAAACAACACTTCTGTATGTTTTAAATGATTGAGTTCCTAGGACATGTATAGCCTGTATATACAGTACTGTGCAAAAGTGTTTAGGCAGGTGTGGAAAAATGCTGTAAACTAAGAACGCTTTCAAACATACAAATAATAGTTGTTTATTTTTTATCAATTTACAAAATGCAAAGTGAGTGAACAAAAGAAAAATATTTTGTTACAATAATGAGTGTCTGCAGGCAACAGTGAAGCATGGTGGAGGTTCCTTGCAGGTTTGGGGCTGCATTTCTGCAAA
>JAOVVG010000018.1:5780684-5791352 GCA_028566375.1 Leptodoras nelsoni
CTGAAGCATTAAGAGTTCCTTTCACTGGAACTAAGGGGCCGAGCCCAACTCCTGAAAAACAACCCCACACCATAATGAGCTCCTGAGAGCGACCCATTCTTTTACAAATGTTTGTAAAAGCAGTCTGCATGCCTAGGTGCTTGATTTTATACACCTGTGGCCATGGAAGGGATTGGAACACCTGAATTCAATTAATTGGATGGGAAAGTGAATACTTTTGGCAATATTGTGTATGTCAAATGGTGCAAAAAAAATTCAATCAACAAGCATTTAAGAGTTAAATAAACTATGGGGTGAAAATGAGGTTTATGAAGATTAACATTTACATGGTGGGACTGTCCGCCGGAAACCAGACACAAAGCTCACAGTATCTACAGTACCTAAAAAAATAAAAACCATAAAAAATACTGTTCCATAAAAATACCTCTGTATTTTATTTGCTTACTTACCTATTTATTTGTTCATTCATTTATTTAACATTGTTTTACACACTGGTTACATTCATGACAGGAGAGGTTAGTATTTCATACTCATCAATGGAGGAAATGTATTATCTCCAATTTGCCTAACAAACATATTTTTGGACTGTGGGAGGAAACCAGGGCCCCATACAGACACTAGAACATGCACTCCCACACAGAAAGCCAGGCTGTGTAAGAACTCACTATTTTTACTATGCATGAAACACAGCTCAGGTTTTTCAGATACTTAGCTAATCTGTTTTTTTTTTAAAGCTGAATAATTTCTATCAAATCCCAAATGCTCTGGGTAATCCTATACAATCTATAAATGCTTTTAAAAATGAACGTAAAGAGAAAAGAATAAGGAGCCTGAAACTTTAATTCCATCTCATCGTCCTTTATTTTGTTCATGAGCAAGCACCAACTTCACCAAATTTGCCACTGAATGTAGAAAAGTCATGGAGCATGAGGGCAGCATCCAACATTTCTGAACTTTCCTCACCTTCCGTTCTTTAGAAGCGAAAAAAAGGCATCTAATAATGCCATTTGCAAGGTGTGATTCAGTAGTAGGCCTAGTTTTCGTATTACTATTCAGCACAGTACGAGATCAACATTCCTACTTTCACACTCCTGTTATTATAGACTGGATGTGGATGCTTAGTTACATGGAGTAGAATGTAAATGTAAATTTACTGAGGAGCAGAAAATGACAAAGCTGCTCAGAAAAATCTTATTGTTCTGCCCTCCCTGTAGATTAATAGATGAGAACGGTTCTGCTGGAAAGACTGACCCTAACAGCCGTTTCCCTGTCATTTCCTTTCATTCAAACATGGAATGGTCTGCTTTCATCCAGTGACACAAATAAACAGAGATAAGTGGTTGTAGTAAATATAAAATACCATATAAAAGAAAAATATTCTGACATATCATGACAATTTGTGCAAGAAATCTGTGCGGAGAAGGGGGGGGGGTATTTTACCGGTTCTTGTGATTTTCGTGCTGCCCTGTGTCTTGGTTAGGAAATCAGGCAATAAACTGTAAAATGAGCTTTCACTATTCACACATTGTTAATTGCATACCCACATACACAGCCTAAATAATTTCAATTATATACATCTGTTTAGAGGTGGATTTCCTCAAACGTGATTTAGTACAATATTTATTCATGATACAATATGGATCTACGTTGTCTACACATCAACATGAACACAGGACACCTATGCAGGACAATTGAAACAATCATAACTGATAAAAACTAGCTGTTGACCCCAATTACAACAAAAATCACTTTGCTATAGCTGTACAATCCTAATGTTATGTAATTACAAAAGAAGAAAATGGCCACCAGCAGTTAGGATGGTGTGGACGAGGGTTGTGTTAGTTACATTAAATGTGCAGTGACAGGCGAAAGGCACTCCCAACTCCACTAAATAAATCGTGGACTGCAGCTCAGGTCCGTTCTTTTTTTCTGAGGGGAACCAGTTACCAGATTATAAAAGGAAACAACAAAAATGTCCAGTTAATCTTGACAGCAGCAGTAACAGAAACAGAAGAGATCCTGTGGATTTCAGCAGTAAACAGAAAACATCCATGCAAGGAGAAACTACAATCTCTATAAAGACTTTGCCCAAATCCATTTTCTCTGCACCTTACCATTCTTCTTAGAGCTAATATTCAACATTCCTTTCCAAAGCCTTCTAGCTGAATCCACACATCCCAACAGAATACAGGAAGGAAGGCAAAAGACCACTGAAATAAAATGGACAAATGACCTGCAAACAAGTCTGCAGAGGTCTTAAAATGATATCCTATAGGATAGAGTTTAAAAGGAGAAACTTCCATGTACAACAAATCTAGTGTATGCGTACCCGTCAATAAGTATCTCAAAAAGTAATTTCTCAAGCATTTATGTAACTGAATTCCAATAAAATATTTTCTGAGACTGGAATGAACGAGCAGCCAGTGAATCGCACGGAGTAAATCAAGCAGAATTATACACCAAAGAATAAATAGCCCAAAAATCATTTATGCAACTGACTGGAGTATCAAAGGATCAGAGTGTTTTCATCCATCGTGGCACTGCACAGATGTCATGAAGCTCAAACCATCACCAAACTCCAGAGGCTCCGTTTATGTCCAAGTTAGATCAGACTGGCTTGATCAGAAGGGGTTATGACAGAGTAGACAACATTACAGGAAAAAGTACCACTACCACTCCAAGATGGCTTAAATGCAGTGTCTAAACTGTACAACATACAGTACCATTTAAACAAATGTATAATCATCACCTGAACGTGATTATTCAGAGGGTCCAAAGTAAAAACCTCTGTCCAACAGTGGACTTCACAGAAATTAAAAAACAACGCCTCAAATTATAGCATTTGCACCTGTGCAAGCCTAGATTAGCCGATTTTCATGCCCACCACCTCTTAAATTAAAAAAAAAAAAAAACCTACAAAAGACAAGACAAAATAAGCAACACTGCCACAGAAACCTCAGCCTCTGTCATGGGTTTCTCTCTCTGAAGTGCACAAGCACGATGGAAGAGCTTTGCCAAATTTCTGAAACATGCTAGAGCCTCTGTAACACAAAAAGAAAAGTTTATTCTACAGCAGGTACTGCAACGCTTGAGATACTGGACACAACGGTTTCATCGTATTTACAAAATATCAAAAAGCAAGATTCTTCTACACGCATGACTTCATGCACTATAAAGAGGAGAAAGAAACATGGGCAGAGAAGAACAAGAAGCATTATCAAAAGCATAGAGGCAAAACTTCTCTTTAAAGTTCTGTAGCAAACTAATTTCAAAATTTGTGTGCAATATACATAAAATCATTCTCAGTTTTAATGACATGACATGTAAAACAAGGAAAACGGTGCAAGGCTATATCATTACAGAGCTATAAAATAAAATCAGATCAAATAAAATCTAGGCCAGGTATCCCACAAATAAAAAAAATAAAGAAATAAATTAAAAACGTAACCAGTATTCAGCTATTATGTGATAATTATACTACACTGAACATCACCACTAAGTTGACACCAGGGAAGCCTTGGCCAGTGGAAATTAAGCTGATTCTGCAACAACCTTCACCACAGACACTAGATGTATGTATTTATAGGTTTAAGAGATATATATATAGGTTTAAATATATATTGATTTTGCTTCAAGGACTTTTTTGTTTTAACTCATGGCTCCATAGGTGGGGAATCTGGCAAGGAAAATTGGGACTCCCCACTGGTGGAAAGGTGAGACATTGAGTGGGTGGGCGGAGGGGTGTGTGTGTGTGTGCGTGAGTGAGTGTGTTTGTGTGTTATCAGAGTGGCGTGTGTGCTCGGCAGCGTCAGTAGGTCAGAGTGGAGTCATCCCACTCCAGCTGCTGCTGTCGGCTGGTGCCCTGCTGGTCCTCGGGCTCCGCCCCCTCCTCATCCTCGCTGCTCTCCGACTCCGCGCTGGTGATGTCGTCTTCCTCCTCGCCGTCTTCGCTCTCCTCTTCCTCATCTTCCTCCTCTTCGCTGCTGTGCTGATCCTCATAAGTCTTCTCAGGATGGGAAGAGGAAAAAAGAGAACAGATGTTTTTTTAAAAGCAAGAATTGTGCTGAAGTAACAGTCGAGACGAGCTAGTACAAATCAGGCTGGTGTATTCAGTACTGTTTATTCAGCCTGTCATTTGAATTAGATTTTTGCTTTTGTAAGTGTTGCCACAGACTGTTGCTGCTGCAAGAATATTGAGTGTTTCCATAACAACAGCCTGGCATGAGAGAGAAAAACATTAAGGCTTCATGCTGTTCTGGCTAATTAGCTGGAAATGTAAAAGTAGTGACAACTGACAATTCAGCTCGCACAGTCAGAAATGTCCATAAAAAGGGGTTCATTAGTATTAATAAACAGTTTTCTTTTACAAGTTTAATCATCTGCTCTATTAATTCAAGACTGCATGAATGTGATTGCCATCTATTCATTTATAACATTAACATCCTATTATCTACTCCAAACACACAGGTAAAATCTGCGGACTCTTCCGTCCCCTATACCTCCATAGGATTGACTGTGATGGTGAGGGCAGAGTCATCCCAGTCCATCTCGTTCTCTTTGCCGTTCTCCTGGTCTCTCATGGTGCGCTGGTGAGCGGCACGGATCCTGAACACTCCCAGAATAATCATAAACACCAGGAAGCTTACACACACCACAATGACGATCGTGGCAGCACTGGGGACAACTGTGAGCCAAGACAGAGAGCAAGACTCTGTCAAATTGTCAAATAATCTGTCAAATTGCACCATGAAAAGAAAGCAAAGACAATCCTTTCCATATCTTCCCCAGATTGCCAATTGCCTTTAAGATACAGGAAAGCTCACAGCAATAATAAAAAAAAGATATTAACAATATTATTCTTTTGAGTCTTGGATTAACTGTAATAAGAGATTAGTAAAATAATCTATGACCCACTTTGTAAGGAAAATGCCTTCTGCCTATATGGAAGAGAAATGTTTAACAGATGGAGGACTGGAGGAGAGCAGGATGCAGGGATGATGAAGCCATACCTGAAGCTTGATGTGTGTTGGCCAGGTTGTGTCCAGACAGGTCCACTGAGGCATGCTTGACTTGGTTGATGAACTGAGGCTGATACATGGCATTATTAGCATGCTCAACTGGGTTCGCTGTGTGAATCACATTGACCTGAGAAACACACAAACACTTGTGTATTATAGAGACCTTTTAATTCCATTTTAGCTGGAGCTTGTTTACAGACATAATTTTAGAACATAGACAGTCTATTGAAAACCAATATGACTATGTTCTCATAATCCACACAACCTGAAAAAGCAAGAATGTGAGGAGTGTGTTAGCCTCACCTCAACCTTGAAGTCATTGCTGATGTACCGGCCATTGAGTTCTGAGCAGACCAGCTTGAACTTCCTATCAAACAGAGCCTCTGTGTGCCAGTTCCTGTAACGGATGATGTGCAGGACCTGCTCGTAGTTGACCATGGTGTTTACACCTAAACCCAGACAAGAACAAATCATAATCGAATAGGCAGAAATTCTAGCTTACACATAATTCCTATGATGACCACTATTAAAATCAGTCATTCATCAACACATGTCAATCTGTATTCAATAGTTTAGATGGAATATACTGTATATTTTGTATAAAGAAACACACCAGTGATGACCATGCCCACGTTGGAGGAACTAATCTCCAGGCCTCTCTGCTGAACCTGGGCCAAATCCACCTCCAGACTCTCATGACTTCCATCCAGATCTTCTCCAACCACAGTCACCTCACACGTGTCCAGGTTATGCATGATCTCCTCAGAAACCACAGACTCTTGCACTGCCAAAGACATTTTCATATTAATACAGATCCACTGAGAGTTCTCTCTCATTTACAAGTTTATGTCAAATTTAGTTAAGTACTCTAGTACATTTTCCTATTTGATCCTGAGATAATTCATTAGGAATATTTTGCAAGTCACGATACCACTCAGAATGTAAAACAAATGTAAAAACATAAGCCAACAAAAATACTTGGACTTACAAATTATTTGATCAGATCAGCACAAATTATTTCCGGAACATCAGTCTTGCTAAGTCAGTGGTTTTCCCTCTTGGAATTAAAAAGCTTTACTTTAATTTGGCACGGCTCCTATTTTTATTTTAGTGATACACAGGAAAATATGTTTAATTCCATGTGCTATCGGTTAGAGACTTCCCACAGCAGCCAAACCTCTCCCCCGTCACATGCATGTGCTCGTATACAACAGCCCAACCTAAGTATTATAACACAAGAAGATGCACAACAACCAGCATATTCCTTAATCTATATTCACTTCAGCGCAGATCTCACAGATGGCACAGCTTTCATTGTGCCGTTCCTCTCTCCCTCTCTGTGATAAACCCCTAAAGCCTTTCAACCAGTCTCAGTCTTTCAAACTCTCCGTTTCTGTCTGTCTTTTTTTGTTGCTGTGGAAACGTACCAGTGGGCTCATCCTCTCCCTCGGCTTCAGCCTCCACCTCACGTGTGATGGTGCTGACAACTCGCAGTTCAGGGAACAACGCAACACCTTCGGTGCTCTCAAACTCAGCCGCTCCACGTGCAAAGTGGTCTATTCCACTCAGGCTAATCTTTGGCTCCTCTGGCTGAAGGACCATCACATAGCCCTCGGCATCAGGCACCGAGATGCACGTCTCCTCGTTAAAGCACCTGAGCAGTAGAGCAAAGCAAAGGAAAATATTAACCTGACCCTGCACTACATACAGACATGATATACTTTACTTTACCAGAACCTGCTATATAAAAAGATGAAAGAACAAGTCAACTTGTAAAGGAAATCAAGCTATAAAATGCTAATTAGACTAAGAATTCAAATAATTTCTCCCCATTTTTAACACACTTTTATCGTTTAAAAGAAGATCACCGAGTTTAAAAAGGAAGGACTGCTGAATACTGACTTGACGGTGGTGGTGACACGCAGGTGGCGTATTCCAGGAGTGGGAAACTGCCTGGAATTCAGGTAGGAGATGTGCTGCATGACCTTCTCAAAGCTCTCGATATCATCTCCCTCCAGAGTTAGAGAAGACTGATTGGGGTTAAAGTCCACCTGTGAATAAGTAATGAGTCAGACTCACTGAATCATCTCAGCCAATCGTTCAAATAAAACTAATTTCACTGACATTTATTCATTTATCTCAGAGCTATTCACCTGCAAAAACAGTTCTCTGGCATTTAGCTTGTGATGTGAAATGACTTCAGAATCTTACTCCTGTCAGGTCCTTTAGCTATTTGTTTTACCTTTGCGGTACATCAATAACAGACATTTTACAGGTTGGCGGAGTATTGGAATACGTGGAACAGCCTCATGTAAATAAATTACAAAGATAATTGTATTCCATTAATTTCACAGAAAAGGATTACCAATACAAAATGGGGATTATTAGCAGGATTACAATGAATAAAAATCTAAAAATAAGAAAAAAATTAAATTAGTTCTGTCTGGTGGCTGTATGACCTGTGATGTCTGCCTGCCATCATCCAGGCTAAAATTGCTAAGGACAAGTATGGAGTTTTAGGAAGAAATTTTATTTCTAGAGTTGTAATTCGTCTCAAAGCGGGCCTCACCAATCTACATTACAGGACTGTGGTACTCATGGGTGAATGACAATACCAGTAAGTGAGAAGGTAACTAATCCTTTGGTCAATTGGAGAGCTAAAAACTGCCACCCAGTTAACATAACTTGCACTTGAATACAGAATTCAGAATATGTTTTATTGTTAGATGATATCTAATTTTAATGGTCTGATGGTTTTGAAATTCAACTGGCACTGGGTTTTGCAATTATTTTAGTTAAGAAATATGCATTTGAATCTGACAGACAATTTTAATGGTCTTTACTGGAAGAAGTTAAAGTTAAAAAGATGCTACTAAATTATAGTACTTGAATTAATTCTGGGATTTTACATTTAAATATCCATTATTACAGGCTTCAGTGTTAAGAATCATTCAAGAGGGCTTTTAATTGAATCGAGTGACAGAACTATATACTACCATGCACACAGGCACACATTATAGCACTTCACAACACCACTGTGGTCTGCAGTGAAACCACAACTAATCTTACAGATGCCAATTCATTACCAAGACCTCTAGTGAAAAAATTACTGGATGGAAATTTCACCATTATTTTGTAGTTGAAGAAGAAAAGAACATCACCAAAAATAACCAAAAGTAATCAAGTTACATTACTTTAAGACTGTGATACCTGTATTAGGTTACTGACTACATTTTTAACAGCTAATTAGTAATTTTGTTGTGTAATTGCCCTGGACATGTATAAAGCTCACACCTTCACAGCAGAAGCCACTTCCTCTGGGAGCTGCACATCCAGACCTTCCTTACACGTGTAAAGGCAGTCGATCACCTTCTTATTCTCCAGCTTCCCGGAGCGGATCATGAGGCCAGCCAAATTCCCCCGGAAGTACTGGGTCATGTGAGCGCTGCCACCTGTATAAACCAAGGACATGGCATGAATGAATAAATTAATGAGACAAAGAAAAAGAATGTTGTCCTTTGCTTTTAATCTCCAGGGACTCAAGCATGCTCTGCGTCTTCATATACACAACAAAAAATGATTCATGCAAGTTAGTATAGCCACTCTACTCTGCTGGTCCACAGAGTGAGATAAATAGAAGAATACAGGCCTGTAGCCTCATGCAGCTCTGCCTTCACATGTTGAGCGTAATTACTGTGAATCATGGAGATAAAGTAATGAAAAATGAATGGAAATGATCATGAATATGGGTGAAATAGGTTACAAAATTACAAACTATTTTGGACATGCACAGCTAATGTGTGCCAGAGGAAGCAGCTTTCCTAAGTTGAATCACATTTGCACATAATCTTTCCATCCTCTTACACAGGATGCATTTGTTTCTCATGATCTTGCATCCGTTACAGGTAGATTTGAAAGACAATATGAGCTGAGGCAGGAGCTGTGCTTTGTAATTTGATATTCTGAAATATTTCAACACAGCTCTGTAACATTAGGGTCACTCAGCAAGATATCAGAGTCAAAACCTGCAGAAGTGCTGCTGGCACAAACAACACCGCAACACAGCAGGCAATGCGCAACTGCGCAACTCTCTACAAGCAAGCTGTATCTGCTGTAGGTATTTTGAAAATGCTTGGCTGACAGATAAAGAGAAAGAAAGAAAATAAACAGATAACGGCAGACAGGATATGTGCCACAACATCTGGTCAGGATCGCCTCATGCTGGAAATGTTATGCAAATAGAAGCTGTGTGAGCATCCAATTCTCACACAGCTCAAGTCAAGCTATTTTCAGCTGTGCAAGGATTGCATGTATGAGGTGTTAATTCATGAACAAACTCTCATATTCGTGCGATTAGGGAAAGATTTGGGCAACCTGTCAAAGGCTCTGAGCCTGTCTCTGTGTCATTGTCAAGTCCTGAGAAGTCTGTGGAGGTAAGACAAGAAGAGTGGGGAAAGACGAGGTCTTGCTTTAGTGAGGAAAGGATCAATAGTGTTTTTACAAGAACATGCATTTTCATGTTTGATAATATTATATTGTCTTTTTTTTATTTTATTATAAAAACTGCATCTACTTGGCAAAATATAAGCATATTAGTGAGCTAGTTTATCGACACAACCTGCATCCACCAACTATCTCAAATATGCTTTGTGGAACTAGGTCACATTTATTTGCAACAGCACAACAATGAAAATGGAAGGATTTCACCTCTAAAAGAGAGACTGCATTATTTTGAACATAGAAAAACATCACAATACCAGTGACTCTACCTTGCCAGCAGGCGCCAATAGTGAGCTGAGTTTCGATCTTAGAGGCGTGGAGAGGATAATCCTCTGTGACCAGGAAGGGCTCGAAGGAAGCTCCATCCACAAACATAGACACGGCAGGGAACTCGATGTTCAGCACATAGTGGTGCCATTCTTTATCACAGACCTGAGTGCAAACAGCAGATCGAGTAAATCATAAAAAACACAAATTTAAAAAGTAAAATAGTTGAATATAATCTTAAAAACCTTTTCATTTTTTCTTCTTGCTCTCCCACGGTTTTATGTGCCATGTCAGAACATTTTGAACAAAATCTTGCAAAATGAAATGTGCCAAAATCCTACAGACTGGGCTGTAATACTTTGGAGTTTACAATCTCTCTTACAATTCTGAAAAATGCTCTTTTCCTTGATCCTACATATCCCTAGGTAAAATACTGTATTCACTTGAGGAAAGGTTTCTGCACAAAAACTGCAAGCTCTAGTTCATGTAAATTCCCAAGGCTTTGCCTAGAAATAATGTTCTGACTTTCCAAACACTTCACAGCTTATTAATCAGAATGTGTGTACAAGTGAGTAACCTAGTAAATATCTATACCCATTACCTAGTAAAAAACTTTCTTTTTTACATTTTCACCCTTTCTAACAGCTGCATAGTCTTTTTCCCCTCATACATGAAAATCTATATATGAACGAGTGTATATTTACATACTGATCAAAGAATCCCATTCATTATTAACCTGTAGAACTTAAAGTGTACATGTACAGGGGTTAGACAATGAAACTGAAACACCTGTCATTTTAGACCAAAATAATTTATTAGTATGGTGTAGGGCCTCCTTTTGCAGCCAATACAGCGTCAATTCGTCTTGGGAATGACATATACA
>JAOVVG010000018.1:5811563-5824108 GCA_028566375.1 Leptodoras nelsoni
CCCTGTCTAGGGTTGTTCCTGCCTTGCGCCCTATGTGGCCGGCTAGGCACCGGCTCCCCCGTGACCCTGAAAAGGAAAACGCGGCCAAGAAGATGAATGAATGAATGACCTTGCTGTGACTTTGACCCTGTTTGGATTCTAAACATTCTAAAATCTTATCCATTCACCTGCTAGATACAAGTAGTACCCACTGGTTTTTGAGACACCACACAAAAGCGAATCTCAAATCCCTAGGCAGATATATGTATTTATGGACAAAATGACAGATGGACGGCCTAAAAACATAATGCCTCCCCTATTCAGTAGCAGAGGCATACAAATGGCTCAGCTGTTTTTGGTCAGTATTTATTATAAATAAATAAGTAACCAATACCTGTACATTGACAATAAATTGAATATGAAAACGGTAATTTAATGGTACACTTTTCTAAATATGGTGAAAATTATGCTTTAAAGTTTCTTTAACAAAAAATAACAAAATTCATTTTAACAAAATGTAACAAGATTAATTAACATTTAATTCCTGTCAATAACACTTCATGGTCTAGGTTTGAAACCCAATTCAGGTATGCACAAACAGTAACAGAAACATATAGTATATCAGTGTGACTCTAAAATAACAATGTTTCAGTCACAAAGGCATAAATGTTTCCTCATGATCAGAGTGCTTTCGTCCCTCGGGTTCTGTGATCTAGGAGAATGTCCAGTTCAATTTCCAGACTGTTAAATATACAAACTCACACCACTTATTCCTCATCTAATCTTTATGGAGGCCTGCAGACTGAAATGAACAGTTAATGATGGAGTACGGAGACATGGATGGCTGGGAGCGGTCTGTGACTGTGTGGAAGAAATTAAACACAAAGTCACTGGCTGACCCTAGAGGGCTTCTGTGTATCCAGGGCAAGGCAGTGTGCATATGTGTGTCGGCATGTGGGTGTGTGAGCGCGTTTGAGAGCGGAGGTAAATAAACCTTGACAACCAGAGGGAAATGGAGGCATCCGGAATGAGCATTACACAGAACTACAGCCACCCGCTGACTGCTGACCTCAGCATTCCAGGTTTCAGATAAGCGCCAGTAGTGAGAGGAATGTCCGACACACAGTCTTTACCCGCATGTTATCCAATGGACACATACACTCAGCCCACTGCATTCTGGCACACTGGTACTGCAAATACCGCAGTGTTATACAATCAATGAGAAGCTTAGGCTTGGGGGGGAGAGAGAGGGAGAGGGGGAGAGAGAGAGAGAGAGGGAGAGGGGGAGAGAGAGAGAGAATGAGACCGTGTTAGGAAGTTATGGATGGGGGGGGTTATGCTTATGGAGCTGCAAACTATCCATGGTATGCAAATCTTTTTCCCCACCATGTCAGCCCAAAGACATTTAATCCTATAATAGGATGCTCCTGTTCCATTCCTTGAGGAGGTCATGAACTTGCAGGTTTGACTAACTGCAATAGTGCATTATAAACGCTATACAAAGAGCCTAAGGCATGAGGATCCAACAGTGCTGTACAAACAAATCTCAGCCCATTTATCAAGTGTATAGGCTTGGCTGGGCCAGAAATACTTTTTCAATCTCACTGGCCTGGCTTTACATTTGTTCCTTTGAAATGTCGGTTGATTTGGAGGAGCGAAATAGAGGTGAAGGGAGGTGATGGAAAACAAATTTGCTGAAATGTATGATATAGGTTCAGCATGTATTGTAACCATTTCATTACTGACAGCAGAGTCAGTAATTCGTGGACAGGGCAGAATGTTGGTGCAGTGGGTAGCGTTGCAACCTCACGGCTTCAAGGTCACTGGTTTGATCTTGCGCTCGGGTTACTGTCCCTGTGGACCTTAATATTGCATTCGTCTTACCTTGGAAACAGGAGCCTGAAAATATGCATTTGAGCTACAAAGTGGGAAAAACCATGAACACCATATCTTGTTCCATGTTCGCAACAAGCAAACCGGGTAACTGTGATGAATGATGCATCTTTTAACTGATAGACACTGAAGTACCAGAAAAACTGGTCTATATCTACCTTTATCAGAGGTAGAAGCAAAGTTTGGATTTCACATATGAGCATTTCAAGGCTGGACCATGACTACAAGAATTCCAGCAAAACCTCTAACATACGACAGCAGTGTGGCCACAAAAAGATTCTGGGTGAACGCGACCAGTGTCGGCTGGCAAGAATCGTTTCATGCGATAGGCATGCAAGTAACATCAGAATTCGATGCTGGGGCCTCAACAAACATCAGTGTGAGGACTGTGTAACGTTTCTTACAAGATCCCAAAGGGGACCTACCAAGTATTAACTGCTATACCAGATTTCTGTATGTTGATAGATCTAAATCAAGTACTTATATACAGCATAACTTGCATATAGATATGAAGTGCTACTTTATTTACTGTTAATGCTGCGCTTAATGTTGATTTGACATCACTTGCTGCAACCATCCCACGTTCCTGTGCAGAAATGATGAGTTCAGGGGCATTTTCTTCCCTGGTTGGAGATCAGGATTTTCAAGTTATAACCTCTAGATGAATACTGTACAACATGCACACTCCTATTTCTCAAAAACATGCCAGTACATGGACAGGCTTTGTTAAAATGCCTCTAGATATGAATGTGTGTGTGTGTGTGTTGCCTTGAGATGGACTGGAGTGCAGTTCCACCCCACACCCAACCTCCTGATCCAGGATAAAGCAGTGACTGAATAAATGTAAATGAATTTCGTGGATAATAGTATGTTTTCTGTAAGGACTATTATAACCCAAGCATGAGCTATCTACAGACACCCACAATAGGAAATAGACACAATTAATGTAACCCAAGAGACAATTTAACTGCAGTCACTAAGTACAATAATTTAGCCAGCAACTTAGCTGAACCAGACCACAATCAGTAGCCACACAGCGTAACTGTCTATTACTCTAACTGTGTATGTGTGTGTGTTAACAATGATGTTGACTGATGAAGTAGGAGGCAGAGGTTACAGAGTCAGGCCACTGGTCTCTCTTCATGAAAAGAATCGCAGAACAGCTGCATTACAGACACAATGAACTAGGGATACTAATGAAATTAAAATATACAGCTGTGTTTAAATTTTTTGTTTAAATTTTGTAAAGAGGTTTTGGCTGTTTAAGTACATTCCCCATTTCTGCCAACAATGGATTAAGGGTTATGGAAGATTGTGTAACATAGGGGTATTCAACTACATTGGGCAGACACCCTTATCCAGACTTGCATTTATCTAATTTTATACAACTGAGCAGTTGAGGGTTGGGGGCCATGCTCAAGGGCCCAACAGTGGAAGCTTGGTGGTGCTGGGATTTGAGCTCATGACCTTCCGATCAGTAGGTCAATGTCTTAACATCTGAGCTAACACTGCCCCACAACTACAATCACTGAAGGTTAGGTTGCATATAATTCTGTCCGTAATCGGCAACTAATGTGAATGGTGAAAGCAGTTACCTTTTGAAGGTTAAGCATTAGTGATTAGTTCTTGGCTAATCACTAATGAATCACAGTGGCACTTCAGATTACCAGTTCTGACTAGAGCTATGACCTCTAAACAGATCAGACATCTGTTTTGAACTTTAAGCAGAAAATAAGAGCAAACATTTCCATCCAATGATAATTAAACAGTCAGTTTTCATTGACAGATTTTTAACAAGCCATGTTGTCACTTCACTAACCAGGAGAGAAAGATAAACTCTATGTAAGTGTGGCAACTCAAAACTGATAAAAGAAAAAATCAGTGATGGTTCATGTTTAAAATAGTGGCATTTCAGCCATTTTTCCATCATTTCTGCTACGGAATTTTTCAAGTGCTTGGTTGGATTCACTAAACTGCTTTGCTAGGATTGCATCTGTAAAGGGTGGACAAATTGACGACCCCTGCTGCAGCCTATTCATTAACAGAATACATTTTACACTTTATAGTCAGGTATCCAATAATATCAATGTTGCTGGAAATACAATGTAAAATCTACATATACAATGAAGCTGTATGAGGGAACGTTGCACAGTCCTCACAATGATGTTTGTTGAGGCCCCAGCATTGAATTCTGAATGTTACTTCAGGCAGTGTTGCACGCCTATGGTGTGAAATGGACTGACATTGGTCATGTTCGCCCAGAGTCTTTTTACCGGCACACTGCTGTCCCAAGTTTGAGGTTTAACCAGAATTCTTGTACTCACGGTACACCCTTTAAATGCTCCTATGTGAAAATCCAAACTCTGCTTCTACCTCTGAAAAGCTGTGACCCATCTCACAAGCCCCAACTATTAAACCATGTTGAAAATCACAAGCTCATGATAACTTTAGAAGCTCTAGAAGCTTCTAGAGATGTCTACTGCTTCATATGTGCACTGGCGGACGCAACCAATGACGTGCGTACGTGGTGTTCCTATGTATTCCGCATAGGCTCCAGTTTTTCAGTTTTTTTTGTTCAAAAGTATCACAGACTTAAGTGTCACTTTATATTTTGTCTTGTTTCACATGACCTGTCAATTGTCTAATTATGTTTAGCCCTATTCCACGTGTAAATGTCCTTGCAGAAGGACAACTTATCACAAAATCCATCAGCTCCACTTCCATTCTGTGCCAAAGCTCTGCATTATTAATGAAGGTCTGTGGGTCACATTGAAAATTAGAGTCCAGTGTCTGGCGGTTTTAATTCACTTGATTATGATTTGCTATTTCTGGTTCGGAGCAGCGCAGGAACTGTGTTGTGACACTCATCATACTCTTAGCATGAGCTACAGCAATCATAGCCAATTAACACCCACAACGCCTCGCCTGTTCACACCTTCAACTTAAAAATGCTGCGATCTCACTTAGCACGCAACTCCAATTCTGTCTGCAGCGGGACAAAAAAAAGTGCCTGGTGATCTACACCTTGACGTACTGAGGAAACAGCTTAAATTTGCATCTTGGTGGCAGTGTAGTTAAGACTACAAAGTGTTCGACAAAGAAACCCTCTATTCGAGACAAATTTGTAACTGTGGTTTGACGTCTTCCTCGGCTTGAAATCCTTCCCGTGAGAATAAGCAAAGCACAATAGGACATTCAAATCTAGCATTACAAAGAGCTACTTGCACACAAAGCACCCAGAGTGACTCAATGACAGCCCATCTTCAGGAGCAGACCTTTCAGCCTCCATATAAACATCAGTCAGCCCACCATCCATCCAGTTTTTACTACTACAGAAACACCACTTATGTATGCTGAAAAGAAAACACAAACACACACTCTTCCTACACTGATCATGCCTCCAGAAGGTTACATGACTATCTGATGAGCAACTTGTGTTACATGGCTCGACACCCACACTGATTATTTTATTTTTCAAATAAGAAGTTTGTTCAAGGCCCACACAAAGAATTGCTAATTAGTCGCATCAAGAAACATCAGAATTCTTAAGGCAAGTGCTAGTGAGCCAACAAGTCAGGGTGCAAACAGATATCGGTCTTAGTGGACAGCCACACTTAAGTGGATGGTTGCAAATCTTAAATCACAGAGCACTGACTGTTCAGAAGCAAACCTGGAAATGGGACAACAAGCCAGTCCTTCGCACAGACAGACAAGCTAGGCAAGGGGCTCCTATGTACTCAAGGAACAGTCTGTTTTTCCACAGCAGCAATCACAACAAGGCAAATACTCCATGTTGAGGAGGGTTTGGGGGCAGGGTGGTCATGAATGGGGCTCAATCTGGGCTGCGCAAGCCACACAAAGAGCCAGTGAGAGGGAAGTGTGAGAGAGAAGGCAACACAGCACAGAGCTTGCTTTGAGCCCACCTGAGGCTGAAACACACACACACACACAGAGAGCACTTAGCTGTAGCTAATGGTTCTCTGGTTACCTGTTCCTATAGTGTCGGTGCTTCTGACGCACTACCACATGAACCGGCAAAGGGACATACTTCCCGAAACAAAACATCTCTCTCGAGACCCGACAGCCTTGAAGCACACACAGTGATTTCACCCAAAAGTGTGTATTAATTACATTACCCATCTATAATCTTTTATCATTAAGGTTTCGCCATTACCCTAACGAGAATTCTCTGCGATCCCTACTCCCACTCAGTGGCACTAAAACACACAAAAAGTCATTTCGCAAAACGCAGTCCATTAGAGCTCACGCAGGAAGCATTCCTGCATGAGCATGAGCAAACTCCACAACGCAAAAACAATTACTCTGGTAATAAGACCGACTGTCGAGTTAACACTGATTTTTGTGGTAAAAAGATAATCATGCTGCACAAGTACACTTCATCTTCATACACTTAATCATCTTCAACTCTAAATGACCCATTCGTAACAGATCAGTGAATCCATTCAGCGCTCTGTAACGTGAGTGAAAGCTCACCCTGCTGAGGAAAGGCAGGCCTAACCCTAGCAGAATCTAAGCAAAGAAATCCCAAGCTTTTAGAACCAGCTGATCGGTGTTATGACACCCGCGCCGCTTCGCTCGTCTGTGGAATTCAGGATTTAGTTCAGAATGCATGCAGAACATCCGAGTTAATGTGCTACCAGCAGTGGGCCCACGGTGACGTGTGCGTTCCGGCACGCAGACTTGAACTGCAGGTCAAGCAATCCTTTGTTCTGAAGTTTCAATCCTGAGATAAACAGAGCGGAAATCTGGGGCGCTGTGCTTGAAACACGCAGACGCAATATGCACAATATTCAGCAGTTTACCAGGAGGTTTACAAGGAGACATACAAGAAAACCACCATATAGAGCTATTAGTAAAAGTTTATTTACCCTGATAAAGAATACTGCAAAATATACAGCTCAGTAAGTCAATTTATCTCTAATATAACAAAATATTGTAATTTAAACTGGATGACTTATTTCTCTACTCGTTCAGTGCTGCTGCTATACATGTTTTAAGAAAAAGAACTTCCCAGGAAAAAAAAAAAAGTTTAATCTTGGTCACACTTTACTGAATCTTGCTAACACCAATTGACACTGCATTTAATTCACATCCATGTTTCCCAAATGAATTCTAAAAGCTTCACTGCACTTTGATTGCTGCAGGAAACAGTAATGCCTCCAATATTCCCCTATTTAGCTATTTCCATCCAGGCAGATTTCATTCCCCTGGCATTGCCGAGTGAGGGCTAATAAGCAGCCCTTATATTATATTTAGATTATGAATTATGTACCAGAAACAGCCAGGTGTCATTGAGGGTATTTTCAGTGAAGCATAACCGTATCATGAATACTTTGATTGGCACTTGGGCTGTTGATTTCAGCAGCTGGGATGCTTTGACATTTCCCATCATGCAGCATGGAAGCGAAGCCGCATCGTGTGAAGCGTCCCTGTCAAGCTGCTGAGACAGGCAAGGAGTCTGCCTGGAGGGCACAAGTGCTGACTATGAAGCTGTCTATAGCAAAGCTGGAAAAGTTCTTGCACTCTTTAAGAGCTGGGTGAATATTCCAGAAAAGATACTGATGAGAAAATGGTGTGTGAGATCAAACAAGGCCAATTCTAACATCAGCAACTGGTTAATGGATTGGCCAATATATCAGGCCAGTATTTGGGATTTTGAGACAGTGCTGATTATAGATAATGTTCTATAGACTGGGGTTTTTAATCTACTGGAAAATCCAACAATTAGTTGCTCCAGCAAGAATGAATTTATGAAAGTCATAATTTAAATTCAATCTACAGCAGTTCAGGTAAGGATCCATAATAAAATATTAGTGCACTGACATCCAGCTAGTTCCTTTATGTCGTGTTTCCCGAACATACATTGACAATAATGTGATGTTTTTGCATCATGGGATTAAATTATAATTTAGAATTGACATTTTATCATTCATTTACTCTTTAAATACCTACACTGGATAACCACTAGGACTACTACAGTGGCAATGGTTTGTCACAGTAAAAGAATCAACGCAATGACCATCTGCCACTGACCAGAGACCATACTGTAGTAAAAACAACTAATTCCTGTAACCACAAGCTGTGAAAAGGGGGTTCTCCAGGGCCACTCCAGCAAAATGATCATGGGTGACTAATAAGAAAAAGCTAGCAGGGTTAAGCCATAATTTTGGGTACCCACGCCAATTAACCTAACAAATGTCTAAAAGAGGAGATATCACTATCACTGTGGCATACACATTTTAAGATCACCCCAGGAGAGGCCCACAAGAGGCTGATATTAGTGATAGAACATGATACAACACCCACAAGAAGCGGATATAAAGCTGTCTCTGACAATATCTCTGATGATCAAATGTAGGACTCTCCTGACATTTTTATTAGAAAATGCCATGGTTTTCCACAGCGCACTACTTACCTGAATGAATCCTAGTCCTTGTGTAAGCAGTATATTAGGTTAAAGTATTTTTTTTTACGTACAAGACTTGACTTGCATTACCTATTCACACAACTTTATCTTAAGTTCTAGGGGGCTGTTTGTGTAAAAAAAAAATAGTATTGAAAAAGCTTAAGGAGGTTACACTGGACACTACACACACATAAATAAATAATATATGACATGTCTATGTATCTATTTATCTATCTCTTTCTATTATATCATCAAGGTGTAATACATGTCATATCATATATCAAATAAATACACAGAACAGTCTGAAATATAGGCTGGGTCTGATTTCTTTCTAGCCCAGACTGTAGACTCATACAGCTTCTTGTTAACAGTTGCAGCAGGTGATCATGCAGAGTGAAACTAATGTGGTGCGTTGGGTTTGTGTGTATTGGGGTTATTTTATTTACATCCGCCATGCTGACACATCAGCATGTTCACCGATCTTTCACAATGCTGTTGGAAGAAAAACTAGAAGCAAACAGTGAGGCGTTGTGTGCTTTGAAAGAAAGAAACTGACTAACAGGAAGTGAACATTTACAGTTTATCTACACACACACACTCGCAAGTTATGCCTATGGTAAGTCCTCATGCTATAACCATAATGGTTTCATGACAGTAACAGTAACAGATAGGGAGAAGCCCTTTAATTAAATATCGTGACCGGTTGTCACTGAACATGATTAAGAAATTAGTCATGCAGCTGATTAACTCAACAAACGCCCTTATGTATCAGCTGCCACCTGATCGTCTGTATAGTAATTCTGTTATAAAATCATGCTTTTGCTGATAAACAAACAAAAATTTGGTTCTTCTGCATGCTGTAGACTTGCTGATTTTCAGTACCCTGAATACACCCTGTACTCTCACTAGGGTGGCAAAGGAACAATGCTCTTTTCAAAGCTCTATGAAAAACAGGATGAAAAAATATACCATCATAAAAAGCGCCAGCTTCTTGCATTAACAAAAAAAGTGCCTGAATAATACACTATACAGATAGTCTTTTGTGGGTGGTAAAGATTTTTTTGTGTGTGTCTACACAGAACGAACAAAAGCAAGGGAGGGACACAGAGGAAGAAAACAGCTACACAACACAAGAGTAACCTGGTGGCAGGCCTGGATTTAACTGCACGTGTTCGTCGAGTGATAACAGTTGTGAAGGGAGCAGGTGTGCTGCAACAAACAGCTTTAGTCAAACAGTGTCTGTAAAAACCATTAATAGTAATATATCCTTTAACAAAGCACAGCAAATAGCAAAAACGAGTAAAGGTTTTTAATATCCGAGAGCCGAGACTAAGGGTTAGTGTAAAAGCACAAACAGCATGATTAATAAAAGGTGCCGTTTTATTATATATTTATATATAATATCGTATTTATCTTCTGCCTTGAAAACTGAATAACAAATAAATAATTATACATATTATTACAATTCACATTATTATTAATAATATAATTTATATTAATAATAATAATAATTATAATAATAATAATATTCAAGGTGAGTTGCTATGCCAAATTAACAATAATAATAATAATAACAATAATATGTAAGACATTTCATGGCAACAGACGTTTAAGATTTAATGACTGCTTTATTAATAAAATTTCATTCCTGCATGTTTTGACACCATGCTCTCAGTCGATATCACTAAGCCTACGCAAAGCCAACAACGTGACCTTCATCTTTCTCTTATGCAGGAAGAATAAATCTGACATTCCCAAACATCCTGTATGGAAATATCCCAGGAACATCACAGCATGCTGCAAGCTTATTCAACACCACGGCCATGACAGGACCACACCACAATCCAGCTTTTATCTAGTTTCCTGACTCCTGGCCTCTGGTTGTGCATTCCCAGCTGCCGCACATGGCAACTACATTACGCTTGACAGTTATTGCCACAATTCAACCCATTTCTCAGCAAGCTGCATCAACGGGTCCGGTTCGAAGCAGTATTTCTTGTTCTCTTATTGCCCTGGGTAATGTGAACTGACAGGCCATACGTTATCTTAATTTGGCATTCAGAACCTATATGTAACCTTAATATGACATGTTTAGCGTATATCAGCACATTTTGGGCTGGAGGAGAAAATGCTTTATATTTTAAAGCACATTTTAATTTGTAGGTTTAAAGCAGGAAAATGTTTAATGTTCCTGCACTGGAAAATAAACCACCTGGATGTGCAGATGCTGTCATGTCAGGAAAACGGCACAGAAGCAGCCTTTGGCTTTGACGTTGAATGATTTTGCTTTTTGGAATCATTCTGGTATACGACAAACAGCCTAATATTTATGATCATTACACCTTTTAGTGAAAAGCTTTAACAGTATATAAACCATACAGGTAAAAGCTGGGTACTAACAGTACAAAATGCTTCACCTTCAAATGCTTCCACCTCAGCGATAAGAAGGACAGTTTGTGTATCTTTTTCCCCCTTGATCATGCATGTATAATCCTATATATTTTTTATTTATAGGTATAAATCAGTAAAAAAACCTGCAATATTGCAGCACTAGAAGGATTCATGGTGAAGTCCTGACTCTTGTTGATGCCTGTGCACCTGCAACCAAGGCCTCCTGAAAATCATCTTCTTCCATCATCATCATCATTATCATGATGACAATCTAACTTTTTTAATAAAAGCTTGAGAGAAACAGAGCCTGGTCTCAGGACCTGCAATGCGTAACAGGATTTTTCCTCAAAGGGTGCGCAATGTTTTATTAATCACGACTGCTTCAATGACTTCTACATTTCCACCCGAACAGGATTTGTTACAAGTCAAAACGTTAGTAAAAAAAAAAAAAGAAATAAAGAAAAGAAGAGAAAGCCACACTGTGTCAGAATGAAGCGTGTAAGAGCTACAGAAGGCTGTTATTTGTTGCGACAGTGTGGTCTGCGCGTGTACACGCAGAGAGTGCAGGGTGTTGGCGGCGCAGATTGGTGTCACACCGATTACAGCTCGGACACACATGGGGAAAACAAGGGCAGATATTAAAAAAGAAAAAAGAGAAGGAAGGCTGTCCTGGTATAGTCTTAAATCTAATTACGCGATTGCAGTCTGTACATATTTAAAAGCACTGAGACACCATCCATCCATCTATCCATCCATCTATCTATCCATCTCATCTCTCCAGCTCCGCACCGCTTCACCAGCTAGAAACGCCGACAAACGCGGCGTCCTAACAAGCAATAAACCTTTTTATTTAATTAATTTAGAGTTTGAACCATTAAGGCTCAATGGAGAAAGATTTGCTTCTTGTTTATCTTCACAGGGAACAAATAAATCTCAGCGGATTAGAGCTCACCTTTGGCTGCCTCCACGGCGCAGAGCAGTCCGAGCAGAAGCAGCAGCAGCAGTCCGCCCGCTGAGCACAGAGGCTGGGACCTGCCGTTCCTCATCCCGCAGTGTTGCTTCAGATGAACAGAAAAAAGCTGGAAAGGATGCGCTTCCTCCTCTTCCTCCTCGTGCACCTCGCTTTAGTGAAAGAAATATCCAGGAGACGTAGTTCGGCTGACGGTCAAAGCTGTAAGATGGCTGCCGCGCAGCGCTGCCTCTTCTGTCCCTGCGCTCTCTCTCTCTCTTTCTCTCTCTCGCTCTCTCTCGCCCGGCTCTGCGCGTGAGTGACGTCACGCCTGTTATTGCCAGTCCATGAGCTGATATACAACTGACTAAAACCAAGGACGGTTGCAACAAATATCTAATAATCAACCATTTCACCCTTTTTTCCTTCTGCCGACTGCGGCATGCTTATCAAGATGATGTTCATCAAGCTGCTCTGTGACCATACACACCTACTATCTTTAGACAAATAGCCTATTTATTTGCATTACACCGACATCTAACCGGTTTAAGGGGCGTGGCCAGATCAGGTGCTAGTCTTGTTCTGTGCCAGTCGTGCAGACTTTCATTATTTCACTTAACAACTAATTTATGTTGGATTTTAAATCATCATTATGAAAACGTTATAGATCCATCATGGGCACTATATAGTTGCTGTGCATTTGCTGTGCATTTTGCATCAAAGAATAAACAATAAGATATTTTTCAAATGCAACGTTTTGGCTGGGAGAAACGGTGGCTCGTGGGTAGCACTGTCGCCTCACAACGAGAAGGTCCCGGGTTCGACCCCAGGGTGGGGCGGTCTGGGTCCTTTCTGTGTGGAGTCTGCATGTCCTCCCAGTGTCTGTGTGGGTTTACTCCGGGTACT
>JAOVVG010000018.1:5909367-5921591 GCA_028566375.1 Leptodoras nelsoni
TGACGGTTTTAAGTCAAAGAATGAACAGATTCCATCAACCTAATGTTTGCTGCTGTATTTTGATTGAAGTCACTCTAAGTGCCCTTAAACTGTATGTCACCTTAATCCCAGTGAAATGTGGCTTTGTAGTGTTAAAATAAACACACTGAGGCAAAGAGACAGACAGAGAGGTAATTCTCGTTTCCGCACTTCTGCCTAAGCAGACTTCTCTACCCGTACAATGAAAGGGAAGTGGCCAAGAAAGCAGAAGTAAAGGTGGTTGGTACAAATACTCAAACAAACATACACACACACACAGACACCTGTAGACTTGCTGTAGCATCCCCTTGTAACCTACAGCCTCTATTGAAATGACTTTGTGCATGAGTGAGTGCATGTGTATGTGTGTGTGTGTGTGTGTGTGTGTGTGTTGGTGGGGGTAAGGGGTCCGTCAGTGGGGTTTTGATTTGACTATTACACTCTGCCTGTCACACATCACTTCTTCTTGGCTAAAGATCACAATTAGTTGCACATTTACTTGCAGTCTGTATTATTTTCTTGCTTGTTTTCAAGACTTACAGCTTTTTTGTTCTTCTTTTTGGTTGACCGCTGCTTCCTGGGCTTGTCGAGCACTCCGTAGAGGGCAAAGCAGAGGCGTGTCATGCGAGGAAGGTCACATAAGTGGACGTCAAATGACAGCTTCTGGTCCCACACTGGGTCTGAGCATACGTTGACCTCAGTGCTGGTCACCACTTTACAGAGAAGCTCACTGCCATGGAAAAGGCCAGCTTGCACCACCAGCTGAGTGGAAAAACACAACAGAGACCAGATTATCACCCTGGGATCAAGTTTACAAGTGTTTAGGAGAATGGGGCAAAAAAACGGAAATACGGTTGCAGAAATGTCTGGTAGGCTCCGTTCCGTTAAAAAAAAATGAATGAATGAATGAATGAATGAATGACGCAAGGCCTTGTGACTAGCACAGAGCTGGCCACTTTCCCAGTTTTATCATTAACCAGAATGGAAAGCTCTCCATGATAGCAAAGAGGAAATATTTAAGTGAGTGTTTCCCCTACGGCTATCATGGAAAACCTCTGGTGGCAGCAGCAGACAGGACTGGTAATTGTATGACATGACAAATATATCTGGAGTCATGGGGTGACATCCGGAAATGAACAGGCACTTCGAGCTTAATAAAGTATACATTAACCTAATCAGCCGAGAGCAACTCTCATCCAAGTTCATGCTGTATAACTAAAGTAATGTTTAGTTCTTTCACAGTGTGCACTTTCACATTTCACAGTTCATTATGAGGAGACAACAGCAAGTACTGTTTTACATTTAGACCTTCTGTACCGTTTATTCTTTCACCAAGTAAAACGACCCTGCATGACTTTTCACTTCTCTGGCAAGTTAAAAAAAAAAAAACGGAGATGCAAGTGGCGAGTGTGAGCAACACTGCTGTCCTTTTCTAAGAATCTAGGCCCAAGAGAGCGTTGAAAGCCCGATAGTCACTCCCCACTTCCTGTTTTGATGTTTTGCTCAACCGCTTCTGATGAATTATGGGAAATATGTGGTCAGGGTCACATGACCACACTTCACGATTTCAACCTTCGGCTGCATGCTACAGTTAGAAGCCTGGTAAACAACCACAACAGAATCATGCTAACAATAAACACGAATAAACCGGAGGCCTGACCTTCATGCTCTCGTCGGCGTTGACTCGAGTGCCCTGCAGCAGGTGGATGTAGAATGGGTCTTGTATGGACCACAGCGATGATGTATTTTGCTGTTGAAAGAAGTTCAGCCATACAAAAATCATGCTGAGTGGAGAAGACAAATCAATGGCATGACATCCATTTTTATTATTTTCTTGGTAACGTTTTGAACTCTCAGAACCTTGGCGGCATTTCCTACTTGAGACAAATATCCTGGGTGATAGAACTTTTTCGATGAGAGAGAAAACAAAACTTAAAGGCATAAAGAGGAACTAACACTGTACGAAACCAACACTTATGGCCCAGCTTACAGTTACAGCTACTATTTTACTGCATTTTTTCCACCAAGAATGAAGTGTAAGCAGAATTTACACCATTTTTTTATCTTAAAATATCCTGCCAATTACCCACAATGCTGTGCTTAAGTATAATGTCATAATGACTTTTTCTAAGGATGATCTGTAAAATGGTGATCTCAAACTTCGCAGTGATACGTTAAATTATTTTATTTTTTTAAATACACCCACCCGGGATTATGATTCAACTATTACATTCATACAGTGAAATGTAGTAGCGTACAATAATACTTTTGCTATTTATCCGAGCCACAGAAACTTTAAACTAACAGAACATATTTTTATAGACGTACTATAAATATAAGAACTAAATAAGAAATAGAATCACAAACCACCCAGCTACAATCAATATAACCCTACATAGCTACACATTTAAAGGAATGTTCATCTTCGTATTTAAATTTCCACTTATACACACATTTAAGACTTTACAGAAAAGGATTTAAATAAACGAAAGGATTCTGCTTATTCATAAGGAACTCAATTCCAAGAAGGTCAGTGTTTCTGACAGTAATATGAGGAAGAAGGTGAAGAAAGTAGGTCTCTTTTTAAAGACGGTTTCCGGGTGCAATAACCTTCTTTTACCTTTTTCAGAGGCAAAGGCGGAGGTTTAGACTGAGTTCGGCTTTTGGAGACCTGGTTGCTCAAGCCTGCCTGCTCCTCCTGGTATTTAGAGATGGTGGAGTGATGCACCATGGTCAGGTGAGGAGTCAGGCCTCCGTACAAGCACGAGAAAATGTACTGCAATGACACAACACACACGTACAACAAATGATTAAGAATTTCCACCATCCACCAGAGCTCAGAGGAGGCCGCGTGACGTAAAAGAGGGGATCTGTGGGGAAGCGTGCGAGAGGGGTCTGCTTCGCTCCCGTCACAGACTCAGACCAGAGCAAGACCAGGACAAGAATAATCAACATCAAATCTAGCAGCCTTGTCATTTAGTTAGTGTAATGCAGCTCAAATCACATTACGCTCTCTGTAGTTGACTTTTAAAAGCCTACTAAAGGTGGATGACTCATCTCTGCAGGTTCAGGCAGTTTCAATATCAACAACTGCCTCAGCAGTGCCAGACAAGCCAAAACACACGTAAGCTTGAAAGCCTGTCGTTGCTGCATCAGTTTAATTAGAAGAAGTTCTTATGACAGAGCAGAAAATCCAGAGACGGAGCAAGATTAATAAAGTTCGGAATCCCGGCTCCTTGTCAAAAATACCCATAATTACATTTTTACTGTATCGTACTGTAATTACTGTAGTTTCTCTAGAGGACAGAAAAAATAACTGAGTCACGTTATCGTGACCGTGATCGTGATCGATAAAGCAAACTGTATTTTTTTAAAACGCTCTAAAACCAATAGGTCCCATCCACCTCTTATATGCAGTCCTACATTATGTACACACACACCTGCCAACAGCATATGCATGCAAACAGGTTCTGTGTTTTTATTTCCGCAATAATTGTTTATATTGATAATAACCAAAAGTGAAATTAAGGCTGAGCTCACAAACCTTCGATGTGTATGTACTGTAGGCTCGAAGTACAGATGAGCCCCATTACAACAACTGGATGGAAAATAAACCATAAAGATAACAATAACTTACGTTTGATGATGATTAAATGATATTTTACATATTATCCTTCTCATAAAGGAATCACAAGGTACTGATTTGACTTAACATGGAAAATAGATCAAAAATTGGTTTTATTTACCTTTCCATTACATCAATGTTACATTCCAGTTTAGCAACTTGACTCAGTTGACTCAAATAAAGATCGAGTAACAAATACGAACAGCAAATGCGTTACTATACTATAAAAGGAAATCATTTATCAGTGGAACCCTGTGGTTTTATTAAAGAAACTCTGAATGTACAATTTAAACTTGGGTGATAACTCAGATAAAGATCAAATATATAAGGGGATTTTAAATCTATTTTAATTTCCTGCTATGATATTTAAAGAAATGATGCTTCAATGGGACCCTGTAAGTGACAGTATAAGAATTTTCACAGGTACAAACTACTAGGTTTATTCATTGCACTTTCTGCAGGAACTGATAACTATGCACAGCTCTGAACTTCCCTTTTTTTTTTATATCAAACATCAGAATTTAAGGCGCGACGCTATATCCAGAGCACTCACTTTAAACCTGCAGAACGGATATTTCCCATAGATGAACTCCCATCTCCCGTTGACCTGTAGGGTGTAATCCTCGGGCTTCTCCTGCTTCACTGGCCGGAAAACCGTGGCCTTTTTCCTGAGCGCACTCTTCATCAGGACCACAGGCAGATCCTGTGGCTCCAACTGTAGCATGAAACTCTCCTTTAAAGAGCAACAGTAAACAAAATGATTAGCGAAGGCTGTTTAAGATTAACCACTTTATTACTATTTTACTTTTATTAACGTTCGGTAAATCTTAGATCCTGGCTGGAATTCAAATCACAGAGTTCAGTCATTAGAATCACTAATTCTAAAGGGACTTGAATTGTTGGATGAGCCACGCAATCTAATTTTGTTGTAATTTAATGAATCTATAAGTAATCGCAGACATGGGGACATTTTGCGTATGTCCCATTACATTTTTTTATGATATTTAGAAAAGGAGTCTCCAGCTCTCTAGTGTGTCCACCACCACCACCGGAGTGTCTTCAGGACAGAGAACTATACGTTCTTCTGCTTTCTCGGGATCATGACATGGCTAGTGAGGGTACAGCTGTTTAGAGCTGTTACAACGTAAGTGGTAACAGGAACTACCTTGTCTTGCAAATCTTCAACAACATTAAATGGAACTATAGAACCTCAAAAAAATGTAATAAACATAAATATAAATAATTATATGCACAGAGAAATCACATAACAAGGTCAATGAGACAAACAGTTTGGAAAGTACTAGTTGTGTTACAGGAAGTCTTTTGCAAAGAGGCTTAGATATTGTTCATAAACACAGGAGTTAGGATTTTGATATGCTTGTAGTGATATTAGTTGGCATTTAAAACAGCAACACGTGTACTGGACTTTTTTTCCTTTGACAAACACACTCAAGCTCTCTCAGTCTTATTGTACAGAAGGATTGCAAAACCGTAGGTACAGGCAGTGTGGGTGGGGGATTCACACACAACATGTTGTTGTATAAATATACTACTTTACACAATTCTTCATTCAGGAAATCTGGGTCACTAGGCCTTGTATGCAAGCACACCCGCTGCTGTGTGACTTTACCACTGCTTCTCACTCAAAATCTCTTTTAAGTGTTTAAAATGTGTTGTTCTAAAATTAGCAGTGCACATCCAAAGCGACAAGCTTGACACAAAAACATTACAAGCTAGAAGATTGTCTCACAATCTAACAAGCAGACACACTAAAGGTTATGAAGCCTTGCTAATAAAGCCGCTGTGGGACGCAATGTGAAACAAAGCAAATGGATCCGGACCCAGAAACCACAATGACTCACCTCGCTGGCCTCAAACTTGACGTTTATAAAAATCTTTTTGACGCTTGTGTGCGACTTCCCACTTTGTGACACTACGGAGATGGGCTCTAAGTCGCAAGGAAAGTTGTACTCCATCCACTGTTGCCATGGCAACCGCTGCCGATCCTGAGCTTTCTCCTCGCAGAAGGTGCGCATTTTTGCCCGGAACTCGTTCACCTCGTGATTCTTTTGAGCGTCAAACTCGTGCAGGCCTACAAACACAAGACACAAATACAAACAGATAGCTGAGGAAGCGAAAAAGACAGCACAGATTTAAAGCCATATTTGCTGCAGAATCTTCAGTGGAAAAAAAAAATGTCTTCAACACATATATGTAACGATTTAAGATGCTCTACAACTGTCATTCCACTGAAACTGTAGGTTCTTTTACACTGATCTTGTCTAACACTTCCTGTTGCAATCCTTTCATGTTGCTCTATGGCCCTGGATGCACTGTATTTTGTCCCATTGCACAGTGCCAGCCTAAAGTTTCTGAACAATCCATTAACATTTTAGTTAGTTAAGCAAATGGATCAACTGAAATGCTCTAAAAAGAAGAAGAAGAAGAAGAAGAAATCAAATTAAGAAATAAGTGTAACCAAAATTTAGAACTGTGCTAGTAAATGGAAAGATTTTGATCATTGTATTTAGGCATTTAATTTAAGCACACAGCTTAATGAAGCATGCGCCTAAAGAACAACTCATTTAATAAAACACTAATTTGCAGTCTCTTTAGTTTTTGAGAGCATCCAGTTAGCAAGTCCTTGAATATGTAAATTGAGTTCTTTATTCTTAAATAATTACCACAATTTTTGCTTGTGGCTGCAATGCTCTGAAAAACACGAGCAGTCTAAAATATTTCCCCCGGCATCTGGATGTGTGTACTTTAACTGCATTACAATAATGTGACTAGACTTAAGTTCAGTGCTATGTCTGACCACTGAATGGCTGCCTTCAGTGTCCCAAAGTGCCAAACTACAACCTGCAAGAAAGGAGGTAAGTCACAGGTATAAAGATCAAAGAGCAGACCTTTCCCCAGGAGCAGGCTGATCTGGGTGTTAATGAGTTTCTCCACTCTGTCTCCTTCCCGTGCAACCAGCCTGAAGACAGGCAGGAATGGCCGCACTTCACACAGGCGGCGCTGCTCGTCCTCAAGATCCTCCCGCTCGGCCGTCCGGTTGATGCAAGTGAACACGTAGGCATCGGGATCGCTCAGGATGCTGAAGAGAGGCTCGTCTCTGGCATTCTTCCACAACAGCTGACAGACATTCAGGATAGTTAGAATTTGTTTAAGATTGAGGTGTGTTGTAAGCAATTCAAATATCCTTTCGGCGTTTTAACTGATATTGTGTTACAAACGGGATGGCCATTTACATCTATAATGAGCAAGCCAAATGTGATAGTGGCAAATGATGTGAGGAAGAAATGTTGAGAGGAACCAGGGTAAAAAGGGAACCTCTCTTCTTCTGGGTTACACCAGATAGAGGGATTAGATATCTTTACTCTTTTACAGAGCTGTGAGCTGTGAAGACAAACTGTTCATGGATGAGCACAGGACAGTGTTTATGATTACAGCAGCAGCATCAGTGTACAGTATTAATCTCAGATTATTCAATAAAGCAAATGAACAACGTTGCCTACCGTTTCCTTATAGCAATGATTACGATATTTATGCAACTCCATCAGGTTCATAGTATTTATTTAGACATAATAATTTGAGAATATTTAGGACAGAACGCAAGCATTTTTTGTATGCTTGAAATTCTGAAATCTTTTCGAAATGTTGACTCTTGATCTGCAGTTTACTGCAACCGAGCCAAATGCAATGAAACCCTACAGTATTCACCCCCCTTGTATTTTAAGACACAAGCTTTAAATACAGGACAGTGCAGCCCGAGACCATTGTTACCTTTTTAATTGTGGCGATGGTGTCACTGCATGCTACGGGAAAACTGAGGTAGATGCCCGTTGGCAGCAGGAACTCCATGTTGACCAGTTCCCGACCCTCCTTCTCCCACGCATCCTGCAGGTCGCAGTAAACCCCCGGCGGCATGGTGCGGGTCGTTCATCTACGGGCAACTGCACTGCTCACAGCACACAAACAAACTCAACACTTATTTTAGACTCGGCAAACTTGCACAATATGTAAAAGAAACTGGCACAACCCAGTGAACCAAAAATCCCACCAAGGTAGAATGATTAGAATGATGTTCACCATTTGTTTAGAGCTTGACAGTGAAACAGTAACTGCTATAGATACAAATGGAATTGTATCTACACTAAGTACATATAGATACTATAGATATGATATTCGTGGTTAGTTAAAAAAGCACGTTAGGTAAACCAGAGTATATGTGCATAACCAGTTTTATGAATGAACACAAAATTTGTAATATTGATAACAGGCAGGATAATTAAGTGATGATGCATTAGCACAGTACAGTTGACTGCTCCACACACACACACACACACACACACACACACACACACACACACACATCCCCTTATGTGATTCAGTGCCAGGACTTTCGCAGGATGTTTGTATATATGGTTACAGCCATCACAGCCAGTCAGAGAAAACTAATTATGTGGTGCATTTTTTGGACAGCAATGGAACAGAAGCGCCACATGGTCACTGTACAATATTCCCTATAATTAAATTGTCGAATATGCATTTAGATAAGCATCAATGAGAGATTGTTTATAACGATTAAGTACCCAGTACATACTCTTGATTCATTAATGCGTCAGAGAGAGTCGAGGGCAAACCCCGGCCTGACTGACTTTCACTCACCGGAAAACCGGGACAGCAGAAAATGAAAACGTAACCGTGTGTACTTGCCTGTACGAGCCTCGCCGGCTGCCTATTAATCCATGTTGAGCACAATCATACGCTCTTCGCGGTCAGATTGAGAAAGAATGTCCCTTCACGCCTAACCGCCGGACTGATCTAGATTTCCACAAACATCTAGTTTTACAGATCCCGTCTTGATTTTACCCCGCCGTATCGTTGGTGTGTGTCAAACACCAGACTTATCCTTAATGGTTTAGGAGTGGGGAAGTGACAGGCAACGCACTGCTGCGAGGGAGCCCTGTGCACGCGTTCCGGCAAGTTAGGGATCATGTATACAAAGCAATAACTCAACCTCATATCTGTTATTCTTTCTCTGGAGATATTCTATATTCTATATTCTATATTCTATATCCCAGAGAAATGTGGTCACCTTTCGTGATTAGGTATTCCACAGAAATGAGACGGCTTACAATATGAGGTGGATTAAACAAGTTTTAGGAGTGGAGTTTACTTTTCAGAACGGTGTCGCACAATGTTGACGATCCCTAAATCCTTACAGTCCGACTGAATGGTGAACGCCAACGGATTCTTTTCACTAAGTTGTAGTGGGGTACGTTCGCCCCTCCCTCACCTGTCTTGTTATATGAAACTTAATTTGCATACGCTCGGCAATATATTGTAACTATATTTTTATGACGTTATTTATTTTGTTAGATTCGATCTGTAATTTGATGTGGAAGTGGAAGTTGTTTATAAGCCTTATCTGGGTCTGCTCCATGTTAGGCTGGATCACATTACATGTTTTGTTGTTGCTGTTGTTGTTGTTGTATTGTCGTTCTTGGTAGTATTAGGATTAGTATTAGTATTAGTAGTAGTAGTAGTAGTAGTAGTAGAAGGCTTATTGCATTTGGACGGTGCATGACTGTCTCTTTCTGTCCCTGAGTGTAGGTCATTACAGTTTGGCCATCTGTACATGTGCAGTGTTTGTGGAAAGCTTAGCTACTAACTCATCAGTTTCATTTATCTTACATATTTCCTCTGTTTATGTGACAAATTAGACAGAAGTGGGTTCCTGTGGGAGAATAAAGGAAGCTCTATTTCTGGTTACCTCTGTTTGCAGTTTTAGAATTATGGACATACAGGGAGGTCAGTCTAATTCAAATGTACATACAGAAAAAATCCTAACAACAAAAAACAAAATTAGAATCACATTGACACAGATTTTACTTCTGTGATGGGCTTCCAGTAAACTGACTGTTGATACAAGGTGTGATTTTCTGAGTTTGCAAAAGTATGCATAGCTAGAGCTGATAGAGATACCCCCACACACTTTTTTCCAACCATCCACCTCCATCTTCCCAAATGTAACCTTGTTGACTAGAACAGAAATGGCAAAGGTATACTGAGATCAGGTTGATTCTGCACTTGATTTGAGATGAGAATCAAAATTAAAGCGCATCCTCACAGACTAATAATAATAATCCGGCATAATGTATTTGTCGCTTGGAATATTTTTAATTGTTGGCTATTATTTGTTCAAAATTGACTTCAGGTTTGATTATTAAATGTGCTGCATGATGTGGTATCATGTAAAGGTATCAAACTATTCTTCCTTATCTCTGGGGTGATTCCATCAAGTGTATATCTTTTGTATTATCTTTTAACTGCTGAATTTAGTGTAGATGCAAATCAGTGCTCCATAAAATTATTTAATCATTTATATTAAGGTATACTTTATTCATATTTAAGGTAAAAGCTAAACTTGGAGGTGGAAACACTTCCAGAAAGTATTTTTTTCTGAGAGTGTAGGAGTAACCCATTACTTACGAATACAAAAATATCAATTTACACATGAGCCATAACTTGAAGCATTAAAAATATAAACAATTTCAACAAATTTGGTTAGCTCCTTGCAACAATGGACACTTCAATTACAACATTTCCTGCAACCCGAACCATCTTTAGTTTAGTTATATACAAAAGGTTGCTTATGCAATAGTATGTTAGAAACCCAGATAACATTTGGTCTTGTTTTAACCCATTTACATGTAGTGCAACGAAAGACCCTAGCTTGATAAAAACGAACCACTGTTGAGCTAGCAATCACTCACAGCTGGTAAAAACAGGAAGTGTTTGTGCAGAACAGAAACTCCAAGTCAAATAAAGCTCCCTCACTCCCACCCCCCCACTAAACACCCCCTTACCGTCAGTAACATCCCCCACCCACTCATCCGCTACTGAAGGGACTGACAGACGTACATCCAAACCAGCAGCACGAAATATTAGTGATGAGCACAGGAAGGGCAAACATGCGCCGTCTGTCCTACACACTGTCCTGCACACTGCTTATGCTAATTCATGTAGAAAATATTGGGGAAGTGTAGGGGGGAAATAGGAGTGCTATACCATGCACTGTGTGTTGACTCAGACTTGTGAAGATTTAAAGACTTTTCACTCTGGTTGTCATTCTTCTCACCAGTTAAATGACTCATATATAATCTACCTCTAGACTTATTGTGAAAATGTGCTATCAAAATCATGGCCTCTCCTCACCATGGCAACAAATTTAGCTCCTTGTCTGTCCTTGAGACGGAGGAACAATCCGTCTCTTTACAAATGCTCTTTAGAAATGCTTCCTCAAGCTGTCTAGTATGGACCTGCTGAGTTTAGAAGCTTTTACAAAAAGACATTGCCGTTCAGTTTGTCCTGCAACGATATGCTCCTGAAAGTGGACTGAATAAACCATTGAACAAGACCTCGAACCTTTTGCAGCCAGGGACCATTAAATTGTAAAATAATTCCATGGACATCTTCTGTACAGGTGTTTTTTATAAATCTAACCCAACTGTTTAAATATCAGACACAACTAATATTCTGTCTTTTTATTATGGCCACTAAGCTTTTTATTCCTGAACTTTCCATGCACAGAACATATTAGGTCTAAGTAGACATAGCTTATACACTCTCAGAAAAATGTGTCAATGCAGAGGTACCCTCAAGGGTAAAGTATTACTCTGAAAGCTAATTAAAGGTACAAGATTAGATACAATGGTTCTTCATATCCAAGAATGCTATTTAAATCATTTTCAAGATACAATGCATTTACATTACCATGTAAAATATACATTATATATATATATATTGCCAAGTATACCACTCCGGCAACAAGGAAATTGTACAGATTACAAAGGTACCTTTTTTCTGAAAGACTAAGCTGACTTGTTTTTAGGTTAGTGAGTTTCCTGTTCCCAAGTGACCAGTCAAACAGGCTAATAACTATAAGAAACGCAAAAATAAATAATAGAATAAGTGGGTTGTTATTTCTACCACTGAAGAATCAAAAGACATGCTAGATGCAAGTGAGCCCTAAAAACATTTATAAAAAAACTATTCATATTTAAGGGTTTTTGTACTGCATGTGACAGTGTGCTCTTGCTCTTCATACATACACAGACATAGCAGGCTTCAGAAAATGTTCTGATTCTAAGTTGTACTGTAGTTCACACATTTTTGATGCAAATTTGTACTCAGAAGTCATTTGACTGACAGGAACACATCTGTGCAAAATTGTGATGTTTGCTGTGGCCTTTCTTACAGATGACATACCTCACACGTTCTGAATGCTTTGTGCGTGCATCACCTGTAATGGATATCTGTAATATTGTAAATTCAGTATTTTTATATGTAAAGGTTTATACATACTGTATTTTATTTTACATAAGACTGAAGACATTTGATGTCAATCTGGGTCATAAGTAATGAGAAAAGTACTAGGAACTCAATCTTTAAACATTATTCCTGCCCTTAAATTTATCTAGTGTTCCAAAAATGTTAAGTTTAAGTTTAACCACTTAAATAGTTAGGCTACTTTTCCCTTCACTGTAGGCATAAATGGTATATATATATA
>JAOVVG010000018.1:6224102-6235981 GCA_028566375.1 Leptodoras nelsoni
ATGCTGCCGGCTAGGCACCGGCTCTCCCGTGACCCTGAAAAGGAATAAGTGGTTAAGAAAATGAATGAATGAATGAAAAAATTTTGATTTAACATAATCATGCACTGATACAGATTAGGATTTGCTGAAGTTTCAGGCTCAGCTACACGTTTTGACACATAGTTTGACACGTTTTGACTATATATATATATATTTTTTTTAATTCATAAAATGATATATTTGTCCTTCATACTAGACAAAGACGTCATGTCGTATGTGACGGAATTTTCTATATGATTATATCGCTTTTTACAATCAGTACTAACAGTTCAGTTGTAAATGTAATGAATAATCTGCCACCATAAAGCGTAGTAATAATAGATATTTTCTCAAAGAGGAGTTTTTCTGTTAAAAGGTTGACTCGGCATGTGGCGTATAATTTGCTTCTGTCCTTCCAGCTAAGAAGTGCAATTTTCTCGGTAATATTTAAAGCTATTAAGATAAAAGGTTGAAACTTTTGAAACCGCTGCAGAATGGTAGAAAAGTTGGCGAGAGAAATGACCTGAGAGAGCCTGCTCATGCCCTTTGGACCAGAAAGTCTGAAAAAATACTTCAAAAAAATTCCATTGTCGCAGTTACATTTGATGAACTCCAAAAATGAACTCCTCTTCAGCATTCGAGAAGATAGCTGGAGACGGAAGCGAGCCTGAGCCGGGGGGAGCGGGAGGGCAGAGAGAGGTCCGAAGCCACCCAGACTGGAATGATGGACAGAACGGAGATTGCATAGAACTTGGAGCAAGTGAAAAGGAGTTCATTCAAGTGTTAGCAGTTTCCTGCGAGGAAGGGAATCATGCTCACAAGGCACAAGGCACAAGGCACAAGGCAGCAGGGCTGAGATGAGGCGTAGTGCGCGTTAGATTTGAGAAGCAGTTGTGAACATGTTCACGTCCAACAAACCTAAATACAAACACAAATACAAACACAAACACAAACAAAGCCCTACTGCTGTCTTGCGGTGTAATGATCTCGTAGGTCACCATTGATCTCGTGTGCATTTATTTGCTCACTGTAACAGAGGGAATACTGAGCTGATTGGCCTTCAAAGGGTTACCCGACAAAATCTGTCTGCCTCACACACATCAAACACAGCGAGGATGCTCGTGTCCTCAGTTTCCCTACTAATGAGCCATCGCCTTGCCAGCAAGGCCAAGGGGCTGAACGAAAACCACCGGATGTGTGAGTGCTTCTGGATTAGTCAGCATACACACGGGCAAACATGAACATCAGAGCTGGAGGAAACGAAATTCCTGATCAAAGCAAGTCACACAAACGCAGCAAGCTACATGTCAGGAGAGGGGGGAAGAAAGAAGAGAGGGAGAAAGTGGATCAAGAAGGGACTGATGAAAACTTTCCCCTGCCGCGGCTGTGTCGGCTTACCCGTCTGACCGGCCATGCGCGGTATCGCGCCCGTGTCAGGGTAACAAGGATGCATGGTGTGACCTTACTTGTAATGCCAGCCTTAATCTACACGAGTGGAATAAATGAAGTGGGCTAGTGGCATATGTGTCAAAGCTCTTTTATAAAGACAAATCCGCCCGAGGCCTCAGCCGGGTCCATATATTCATAAAAGTCACACACACAGAGATGCGGTAACCGAGAGGCGTGCTGCTCATCCCACATGCCACGACAATCGCTGGCCGCTGCTTTGTTACGGCGCTGCCGAGCTGTCATTAGCGCAGGATGTAAAGAGGATGAGATACTGAATGAGACAAAAGGGAATGATATCACGAGTGGGTGGTGGGACGTGGACGGAAAGTCGATACCTCCCCTCAGACACCCCTCTTCTCTTTTCCGGAGCTTTACATTAAGCCATTAACAGGCAAATGTAAATTACTACGAGGCGATCCTGGATGAGTAAGTGTGTAAGCGAGTGCTATTACGGAGAGGGTGTTAACGACACGGGTTCTGTAGGACTCGCGCTATATATATATCCCAGTCAAAATATTTTCCAGTAAACCTTCCTAATGAATGCGGCGTCCGTGGTTCTCACAGCCACCTCGTTCTGGTGATAAAACAACACAGCGTCGCGCTGTTCTGTAAGACTGACACATCCAGGAACAAAGTGGACGTACTGGAAAAATAACAAAAGCTGACAGATTCCCCTGCTCCTGATCTCTGGATTGCTCTGACACTCAGCTGACACTGACATCACATTGATTTATGCTCCCGCTAAGCATGATCATAATAATGATAACGATTAATCAAGCGCTCTTCCTGCACCTCTAGGAGTCACTGAGTGACCTGAAAAAAAAAAAAGACACACAACCCCCTTTTCCCTCCGTCTCGCTGCCAGTCGAGAACGGTGGCGAGCGAAAAGCTCCATGCATTATCCTGCCATCACTGGCGCTATTTATATTCTGCCGTCCATCACTGACACTTACTATTCTCCACCCGCCGTTCAGCGGCTGCCGCACAATTTCCTTAAAGCTGCCCCATATATCCTCATCCGGCAGCAGCTCCTGTGCAAATGCAAAGCAGGAACACAGCGCTGAGGCGACGGAGGGAAACCAACATCATCATTTCTCAGGCCGAGAGCGAATGACGAGCCTCAGGAGCCAAAGACTCCTGGACAGACAGACAGAGGTAGTGTTTGGGGCCCTTACTCCATGTCTCCATTACAGATTTCAAGGGAAAAAAAAAGCGAGGGAAAGGAATATATTCTGTCTGGAAATGACAACATTTTCAATTCCAAGCTAGCTCCGAGAGTTATGAATAAAAACATTTTTTTTTGTCTTCAGTTTCTTGTTATTTGCAGAAGCAGGAACTGGATGTAACACGGTTCTGCTTTTATAAAGTGCAAAATATTCAAACCTCACAAATTCCAACAGCGTTTAAAGGTGAGGTCAGCGATTTTGCAGTCGGAACTTTTCCGTAATGTTTAGTGAAGTTCTCTTCGGGTTGTAGCAGCCGATACTAAGATCTCAGCTCAGAGCGTCTCTGTGGTGTCCCTGGAGAGAAAGAACCAAATGATTTGAACCACCATCATCCGACCAATCAGGATGCTTGGGTTCCTCTTCTTGCCTATAAATCATGTTTCCTGGCAAAGCAAAAGTTACATGCAGCCTAATAACCCATTAATATTGTGGTATCTCTTGTGCAGTGATGATGCAGAGTAGTTGAGGTAAAGGATCTCGGCTGACACCGTCTTCTTCTTTGTAAAGGAATTTATTAATACAAATATCAAATAATAACAGAATCAGACAAGTATACGTTTACGAGCCCCAGGAGCGCCTGGAGAGCACGTAGAAGCCAGATTCGTACTCTGAAGAAAAAGGGGGGCATTGGGCTACTTATAGAGAGAGAGGAAAGGACTCGAAATCCCATCAATGTTGCTCCCGAGTGGCTATATATGATGCTATAGCTGCCCGTAGCCGGGAGCTCAAAGAGCAAGATTGGCCGTGCTCTCAGGGTGGGAGGGGCAGCATACGCTCTCCCCCATGTCAATCATAGTGACACTGTCCAATCACGGGCGTCTGTGACGGGCGTCATGCATACAAGAGGTGGGCGGGAGTAGGAGCGCTTTCCTCCGAGTGCGCTACACCCCTCCTAAAAGTTGCATGAGCAGCAGTTCTAAAAGATGCAGCGGCTTGCGTCACATGTTTCGGAGGAAGCACGTGATGGCTGCACCCTCCCTGACTGGCAGCTCGTCGTGTCACATGGGAGAAGCACTGATGGGTGGGAATTGGAGACGACTAAATTAGGGACATGTGTAGATTCCTTTGTTTGAAATCAAACCCATATGTGGCTTACTGTTGAAGGGCCCCCAGACTCAGAGAAGCACAAAACCCCTGCTCCATCTTCTCCACAGAGCCTATAGGAGCCTCTAAGGAACACTGAATGCCAGACACTACAATATTCAAATTGATAGTAAAGAACAATGTTCAGGTGTATACTTCAATTGAGTAAAAACACATGGATAGAGGAGACTGATGGATAATGTTTGCATTTCATTGTTCCGCCTACACACAACCCGTCTTCTCTTAATGTCCATTCACATATGAATGAGGTTTTTTGTGTTAGAGGCACAAAAGTGTAGCAATTAAAACACAAGCAATACAGCTGAACACTCTGACTCCACTCCTTACCTTTTTATTTTTTTATATTTATGGCATTTGGCAGACACCGTTATCCAGAGTGACTTTTTTTTTCATTTACAGCTGAGCAGCTGAAGGTTGAGGGCCTTACTCAGGGGCCCAATTCACAGGCAGCTTGTGGTGCTAGGAATTGAACTCATGACCTTATTGGATCAGTAGGCCAACATCTTAACCCCTGAGCTAATGCTGCCCCTTGAACTACTTGTTTCTATGGTAACGTTGTCACAAAACCTTGCACCATGAATGCTTAACTTTGCATCACATTAAATGTAACATGCATATCAATGGAGACTGTCTATAGACAGTCGAGTTTAGGATTTAATATAAACAGTTCATGTGGAATCTGAGAAAAGACTGGATTTGTTTGGATTTTTTAAAGTAGCTATCTACAGCTATCATCCAGCAAACTTGCTGACTGCAGCTTTAAGTCTCAGTGTTTACTCAGATCTTCTCTCTCTCTCTCTCTCTCTCTCTCTCTCTCTCTCTCTTTATTAGGACTGTGTGATGAAGGTCATTCTGCTGTTTTGCTATTTGGCTTTCATGTAAAGTGTACAGTTATTGATCTCTCCGCCTCATATTTCAGCTGATGGTGTGATGTCATGAAATTATGACCTCCCTCTCCGTCTCTGCCTGTAAGCTTCACAAAATTTTATGACCTGCAATCCATCCGTCTATACGTCTACACATCAACAGAATTAAACGTTAGCACCAGGACCCTTTTTAAGTCCACTGAGATGATCATGGCTGACTTCTGCAAGACTTGGCATCCCACACTGGCAGATATCGTCGTGCCGTGTCGTAAGGGCGTAGCGATGGCACCGTACACGTGGCTCGGTCTTCTCCATAAACAAAGTTCTGATTCCTACGCTAACCACAGACCGAGCAAGACTTGCATGTTGTTACGAAGTGATTTATGTTCCTTGTTTACAGCCTGGCATGTGCGTGTGTTTGAGTGAGTGAGAACGCTTGTTTATGGGCTGTCATGGCATGCTGGTTTTGTTGGCGAGGGCAGAGGGTTAGTGTGCTTGCTTGCTGTGGCCATTTCACTGCCAGCAGGAGAGTCGGGAGAGATGGAAGACTGAGTGAGTGTACAAAGCGCTCAGATGGAGAGATGAAAGAAAGAGAGTGAGAGACAGGAGGGAGGAAGAGGAGGACGGAAATACCAAAGGTTTCATGATATTGTTTCCGTGCAGCCTAATAGCCTGTTAGTAATCTGACTGATAGCTCATTCTGAATAAAAAAATAGCATGAACACACTTAAATCAGAACAGAGTAAACTGATTAAAGCTGTACTAAATGAAAATTGGAATGAACCACGGCCAAAGCAATCTCCATTAAACTGGACAATCTGTCGAAAAATCTATTAAATGGAAGACCAATAACTACTCAAACGTGACTATGATTACATTCACAGTCTTTGCCTTCTGCGTAATGATACAAATGGAAAACAATTGTCCAGTTCATGTCGCAGATTTGAACATATTCAATAAGCACCGTGTGCCAGTGAACACAAAAGACTCGTCTATGCCTATGAGGGAGGTCTAGAATTTGGCCAGAGCCTATGCAAGACTGCAAACAATACAAACGCAAGGTTTAAATTGGATAATTTGAGGGTACTTTCATATAAGAATGGTTTGGTCCATTTAAACAGAACCCTGGTGTCTTTTCCACCTGGATGCTTGATCTACGAAGTGCAAGCTGAACCAAAGGACAGAGCTGTAGTCCTGCAGACAAGCCATGGGTTCTGGATATTTAGAAATGGTTTATAATGCTATGTAATGCTTTTCATGCTTGTTTGCATTTTTTTTATTACACACCAAAGATTTTTTACGGCGTATTTCTGACTAATGAATGAAGAAGATGGTATATATGCGACTCGGTCAACAATTTGTAACATTTTATTATGTGCAGTGCATTATGTAATATTCAGAAGCTCATGGACAGGGTCCTCTGCCCACATACTGCCATGCTGCAGCTTGATGAGATTATCATTTATAGGAACAATTGGCCGTGGCACATGCAACATCCGAGGGCGGTCCTGAAGTCACTGAGCCTCGGTGATGAACCAAAGGTGGTATGCAATTGGCCAGGTGGAAATATGGGTCACTTGGGTCATGGGCAGGTGCGTCCCTAAATTGATAAGACAGGAGAAATTCCCATTTGCCACTCCTGGCTCTGCCGTCCACTCGACCATGCCTCCTCTTCCACACACCCCCACCAGCTTCCTCGGGCCAGGGAACCATGCGGCCTGTAGCTGACATCCCGAAACCAGGTGAATGCAAAGTGGCCCAACACAAAATGCAGCTTTTACCTCAAGAGCAATTGTGGCCAAAATGGAGGCTGGCTGGCTTTTATTGTAGAATTGTGCCTAACTATTTGGACATCTCCAGCCCTTTGACTGATCTCACTAAAAAGGGGGCACCAGGTTTGTTCCAGTAAATCTACAATCAGGTAAAAGCTAAATTTTGCATTCACCTGGTTTTGGGATGTCGGCTACAGGCCGCATGGCTCCCTGCATGGGGGGTCAGTGATTTGAAGTCAGAACCTGGTTTGTAATATTTGCCAAAGTTCTCCTCAAATTCTGGCAAGCGGTCAATACAATATCAGCTCTGAGTTCTCTGTGGTGTCGCCGGTTCTATAAATGATACACACAACAAATGATGTGGATCACTATTCCCATTTGCCACTCCTGGCTCTGCCGTCCACTCGACCATGCCCCCTCTGCCACATACCCCCACCAGCTTCCTCGGGCCAGGGATCCATGCGGCCTGTAGCCGACATCCCGAAACCAGGTGAATGCAAAAGTGGCCCAACACAAAATGCAGCTTTTACCTCAAGAGCAATTGTGGCCAAAATGGAGGCTGGCTGGCTTTTATTGTAGAATTGTTCCTAACTATTTGGACATCTCCAGCCCTTTGGCTGATCTCACTAAAAAGGGGGCACCAGGTTTGTTCCAGTAAATCTTCAATCAGGTAAAAGCTGCATTTTGCATTCACCTGGTTTCGGGATGTCGGCTACAGGCTGCCTGGCCCGAGGAAGCCGGTGGGGGTATGTAGCAGAGGGGGCATGGTCGAGTAGACGGCAGAGCCAGGAGAGGCAAATGAGAAGCATTCACACCTGTGATAAACTGTCCCTAATGTGTGTTCTTTCTTGTAATGAGCATGACGAGGATAAAAAGGGGCAGAAATGAGCACCGTGAGAGAGAGAGCTGCAACACAGAGCCATGTCTGTGTGTCTACATTAGGTTCAACTGAAAGGTTTGTTCAGGTTACTGAATATAAATACGCTTCTGTTGAGTTTTCCCCAGCTTGTCTCCCGACTCCTCAGGCTTTTCATGTCAATTGACACAGACACTAAAAGGAGCTCATGGACAGAAATTTGGTACAATTACATGTAAAATATATGGAAATGACACTTTTCAACAATGCTGATTTTAGGATACAATAAACAAGTCATTTTGAATCGGCAACTCAACACAATGCTTTGCATGTAATCATAGCCAATGTGTGTGTGTGTGTGTGTGAGAGAGAGAGAGAGAGAGAGAATGCAGAAAGAGTGATTAGAGAGGGAAGCCGGGACAGCCAAGGAGTCCAAATTCCTGAAGCCAGAACAGCAGGTGAGCTGGTCAGGCAGAAAGGCTCGCAGTTTTTCGCTAGCCTACCCTGCACCATGTCAAGGCAGGACCTCTCTTTTTCTACCTCAGCTGCCAAAACAATACAAAATACTCCACCACCATCTCCACTTTTCTAATTGTACATTCACAAATGCAGAAACTGCCCACACTAGACCATTACGCCAGTCCAGACTGAACAGAAAGTCTTTTTTTAAGCTTTATGACTTTGCACTGATGACCTAGCCAACCACAACAACCTTGAGAAGGCGATTAGTGCTAGCTTTCGTGCTAACGTCCCACCCATAAACGGTCCAAAAAGAAGTGTCTCTGACCCGTTCATCCATCTGCCTCCAGCTCAGAAGCGAGGTACTTCTTTTACTAGGCAAATAAAACCTGCCGTGGAACGAGTCGTAAAACAGGAAATCAGGAATTCAATTATTTTTTTTGCAGGGAGGTGAGAGTTGGTGGGTGTGCTGAGTGAGCAGATGAGGACCGGTGTGTTGTGTTGTGTTGTGTTTTGCTTTGCTCTGAGAATCAGATGTCTAAGAGGTTGAATGAATGACCTTTAAATGTTGGTTCAGTGATTTGAAGTCAGAACCTGGTTTGTAATATTTGCCATATCTCCTCACCCTGGCAGCGGTCAATACAATATCAGCTCTGAGTTCTCTGTGGTGTCGCCGGTTCTATAAATGATACAGACAACAAATGATGTGGGCCAGTACGATCAAATGAATCAGGACAACGCGTCCTGTCAATCATGTTGCCAGTAATTTCAGAAAGTTCCCCATGTTGCACAAGCATGTTTTAGGGTTTTTTAAGTTTTAAATCAAATAGCTTCAGATGATTTGTGTGGAATTGGCCTGGTTAATACACAGATAGTCTTAATGATGAAAGGGAGCGCTTTTCTTTTTCCCAAGAGACACAGATTTAAACGTTCTGTGTAGAAACTGGAGTGCACGTTTATGGGGTTTTACAGAAAACACCAGGATTTTGCTCAGTTAAAATACCTGGAAAATTTACATTCACACTTTTCCCCTTTGGGCGACACGGTGGCTCGGTGGGTAGCACCGTCGCCTCACAGCAAGAGGGACCCGGGTTCGATCCCACCTGAAGGTTCATTTGCAAACAAGAGTCTGACTAGTTCTTACAGCAAGGCTGCATCTGCATGGTAATATTTAGGATGTGATTAGGGACAAGAGTTTTCCTATCATGCTAGACTAGCTGCCGTCTTTCTCCGTCTCTCTCTCTCTTCCCGGCATTATCTTGATTCTTCCACAGAGAGCCTGACCAGCTACCCGCGGACAAAAAGAAATCCAATACTCCAGCCCCCATATCCTATTTATAGCAGTGCCGCAGATTCTCATGGAAATGAGTCACTTAAGCAGGGGCTCCTCTACCACCTCTTACTGCACACTCGCCTAAGCCAGAAATGATTTCCAAACAGAGCGATTCAGAGGGCAGAGGAGTTCCTTTCCCCCTGTTGACACTAATCAGGTTGCAAATACAGGAAATGAGATGTACATGTATTTGATTTCTGGGTTATTGCATTTATAAGGAAGATGCTTTTGAAACCCTAGTTGCCTCATTGGGTTGTTCCCCTGCTTGTATCAACTTACTTGTTCCTTGTACCTTTTTCGGAAAACGTTGCCGACTTTTATTTTACAAGCGTGAATACGTGTTAACAGCGCTGCACAGCGTTTGTGCATGTTTATCCGGTCTTAAAGTTCACAGCGTGCACTCTGTCTGAGAAACAGAAGGCAAAAAAACCTACTGGTCTGGATAAACTGCCGTTTGGGGCTGGTCACTTTAAATGTCATGTACTACCAGAGCAATAATAACAACAAATGGAGTCAACACACAAGAGGACAGGCCTACAGCCAAAGTATACAAACACACTTTGGAACATGCCAAATGCCTGAATGCTGCAGGCCAAGTCCACAAGTGCTGTCAGATCTTCATCTGATCTACTGATCGGGCCAAGCTCCCGCTCCATGGTGTAGCCCCAGAGGAAAAGCGAAAGTATCCCACTCGTTTCCTGCTCCACTGCCATTCATCTGCTGCTCCACTGGCAGTTAAAGGCATGATTAAAAGCGACAAAGTGTCTGGCAAATGACGAGAAAGCCGGCAGAGGCCACGGCCGTGCACACTTGTCAATTATTCCAGAGACAGCAAAGGAGGGGGTGTGGGGGTTAATCAGAGTAACAAACAGCCCCACCATACTGGACTGGAGACAAAGCAAATGAAGGAACATGAGGATGGAGATACAGGAAGCATTTCAGCACGAATAAAACCGCCATAGAGAAAGGAAACAGGTGGAGACTCAGGTGACACAATGCAAATAATCATGAATAAACAACTACAAAAAAAATTCAATTAACTGTTCACAATAAAACACACAGAAAGCAGGGCTTCAAGAAAATGGCACTGCAGCCAGAATGTGTAGTGCTGATGCCAGCTCAGGCTATTAGAGCCCTTGTCTGTGACCTCACGCCTCATGTCACTAAGTCACAAAAGGCCTCAAGTGATGGGCTCAACAGCAAAGCCCTCAATCCCACATAAACCACCCACAGTGCACATCAGCGGCTAAAATATGATGGGCTTCAGGACCTCATAAATCTTCTCTTAGAGTACCAGCCTCTCCTGCATCATTACTGCATCCCACCGGCCCATTTGGGCTCCATTTCACTTAAATGCCAACTTTTCAGCCTGACTCTGGAGCCCCACTGTCGCCATTTGTTTTAGTGCCAATGGGGAAAAAAACAGGAAAATAAGACCAGAGGGCCACCAGTGGAAATAAGAGTATATGTGTGTGTTTTTGTGTGTCCAGAAACTTCTTGAGTGGAGTAGGAGAAATGGTTGTTAAAAAAGAAAGAAGATGATTCAGCAATCTGATGGCTAAAATGAATTGGATGTGATGTGCACTTTTGAACAGTACGCAATAATGCTTTGCCGCTCATGAACGTAGACCTAGGACAGTTTTACTTTCAACAGCCGGCAATCTAATTGTCTACAGTCATGTAAATGTTACCATTATTTATCCATTAATCACCATTACGCCATTAATGACATCCTTTTAAATGAAATTAAGCCTGATTTTTTTTCTCAGCTGCCGCTTGAAGGCGAAACGGAGGCAATTTTGTAAAGGTGCTCAATCTGTGATTGGTCAGAGGCAAGGGGAAAAGCAACAGTGTGGGCAGATTCAGCCAAGACAGGAGCGTCTCGGAGGAGAGACAAGTCTCTCGGCAAACCTCTGTACCTAGATGAGTCTCAAACCAATACGTCTGAGCTGTTTGAAGTGCTGTGATTGAAAATCAGCACTTTTCAGGGTAATTCCCATTTCCAAATAGAAGGCAGGCCACTTCTCATTTCCCTCCATAAAGACAAGCTACAGTTCAGACCTCTGCATCAGTTTTATTCATTTTTTTTCTGTCTTTGATAACATCCATTTCCTTCACCCCAGCCCTCTCCACTCCACCCCCCAATCCCCAGCCTTCTAGTTTTTAGTGCTTGGGGTGGAATTTATTGTAGGGATGAAAAAGGCTTAAAAAAAAGTTACAGCACACATCTCATAAAAGCATGCCAGTGGCTGCAGTAGAGCCATTTCCTCAGTGCTGATTGTGGAGAAGACATCTAGTGAAGAGGGGAAACAGGCTGAGGTGCTGAAGCTAATGCTCCAGCCATCTGGACACAGTGAAAACACAGCACTTTTTCCCCTCATCTCCCTCTACCCAACTTTTCTGTCGGTGTATGTGGGCAGTGTGCGCATTCCTCTTTACGAGCATATGCAAACGGGGGACATAATCATAAAGCTCCGCTGCATAAATGGGCCTGTTTTGGGGCAAGGAGATGTACATAAATATGTATAAGCACAGGTTTTAATTGTGGGAAACAAATTACAGACTTTTCTGTTTTTTTTTTCTGTTTAAACTTTCTTGGCTTGAAGTTCTAGCATGGGCAAAGAAAGAACACGACTTTCATGAACTTTTTGTGCAGAGTTTGCTTATTTAATTCCTTTATTCAGAAGGAACTTAGCTTAATAAGCAAACTGCACACAAATCTATCTATCTATCTATCTATCTATCTATCTATCTATCTATCTATCTATCTATCTATCTATGTGTCTGTCTGTCTGT
>JAOVVG010000018.1:6255606-6266938 GCA_028566375.1 Leptodoras nelsoni
AGGAAACCGGAGTACCCGGAGTAAACCCACACGGACACGGGGAGGACATGCAGACTCCACACAGAAAGGACCCAGAGGCAACAGTGATACCCACCGAGTCGCACCCAAATCATAAATGAACATAATCTGACCTGTGCAAAAAATTCCAAGGCCTCACCTGGATTGCTCAAAAAGAAAAGCATTTAAAATGCATTTAAAGCCGTATTCAGTGTGCTTTGAACTTGCTCTCGTGAGATCTGTGTGCTGTATACAGCAATTTCATCATCAGGCAAGCTGACAAATGAGCTGAGAGCTATGCGCTCACTGACAGGAAGGCAAATGCAAAACTAGCACCCTGAATCATACATCATAACTAAGACATTTCTTCACCATTACACTCTGTATATAATCAATATGGAGTCAACACCACACACACATATGACTAATATTAAGTGTGTTTTTTTTCTGTCCATGCATTATCATTGGCGCACAGCCTGTCACAGGCTTCACCCCAGCCCCAAACCGCCGCGGCGAAGGCGCTCATTAAGGCTCTGAACGAGCAGCTATAAAGGAATGAGTGAGTGAGTGAGTGAGTGAGTGAGTGAGTGAGCAGTGATATCTACCTGCCTGTAGGTTATGTGAGTGTGCTTCTGTCTGTCTGCAGCTCGCTAGCCTTCTCTCTCTTTCTCTGTCCTGAGGCTGGACTATTAAACGCAGCCTCTGCTCAAATTGCTTTTGTGCGGCTCCACTGAACAGGTGGATGAGGACAAGGGGAATGGCGGCGTGCTCCGATTGCATTTTAAAAGGGCTGCCCACATCTGCTGAGAATCAGTGGCATTCATACCACCACTCAATTTTACAAGTCATCTACTCCTCGCCACATTAGCCCTTTATGTTCAACTTCTAAATTCATTTACATTGACTCATTCTGAGAAATCCATTTCCTCCTTCATGCATGGCTCTTTCATGGCGATGCGAAGACAAACATATCACGGTATGCCTATCAGCTGCTGCTCGTGTGGAGTAAGGAGGCCGGCGTTGCCCTAATGACCTGAAATTTACACGCAGGAACACGGGCGAGATCTACTCAACACATGGCTATCTAGCTGAACAGTAATTTGAGCAGCTTTCCCAATAATAATGTTTATTATAATAATGTTTCCTATGCTTTCATACAAGCTGTATTATATTGATATATTTCAATAACACATACTTACTCTCCCCAAATTTACTCGTGTCCAAACCCCACTCTCCCATGTCACGTGACGGGTGCCAGTCAGGAAAGCGAGGCTATCATGTCTTTCCTCTGAGACACGTGACGCTAGCTACTGGCTCTCAAAGGAAAGCTCTCCCACCCACCTTCTGTATGCATGAGCTCACGGACGCCTGTGATTGGCCAGTGTCGCTCTGATTGACATGGACAGAACGTATGCTGCCCCTCCCACCCTGAGAGCACGGCCAATCTCGCTCTCTCGACTCCCGGCTATGGACAACTACAGTATCACCCGGTCTCGATCTACTGACCCTACATTCTCAACACTAGCCATGTTTAACTATTTAACTGGACTGGGATGTCAGGACTGTAATAGCGTCACCTAGAAACTGAGCAAAAATGTCTGAAAAATGCACAAAAAACTGTAGTGTGAATTTATCCTGGAAAAAAACTGATATAATATGGTACGAGTCAAAAGTTTTCTTTCTGTCGACAAACTTAAAGCACACCATCATGTAGTGGAAACAGTGTGAAAGAAAGAAAGAAAGAAAGAAAGAAAGAAAGAAGGTTAGAATACAATAGCAGGTTATATTGTAGAACTACACTAAGTACTAAAAAACTGGTATACCAGTTAATACTTGGTAGGTCCCCCACAAGATCTTGGAGGGAGCGTTGCACGCAAAATGGTGATCATTTTCAAGGCAGAAACAACTCTAGAAGCTTCCGTAGATGTCTCTTGCTTTATATCCGCACTGGCAGACGCAACCGATGAAGCGCACGGGTGGTGTTGCTATGTATTTTGTGTACTGCATACCAGTTTTTCTGGCACTTCAGCATACATGCCATTGATTTGGTGTCCATCTTTCCATGGCATTATTCCATATGCAAAATACGTAACAAAATAACAAGTTAATGGTGTGTTGCAAGCAAACTGCATGTTTATAGAAACAGATAGTACATCATTTTATGTTCACGTCACAGCCCATGGCACAATGACAGCCACGATGTTGGATTTTTTTAAAGCGGGGTTGTTGCATACTCCGAGTCTTAATTTTGGGAAGCTTTCAGCAACCCTGCAAATCAAAGTAACTCCACGTCGCAGCCGTAACACACGCTCGGGGTTTGGGACGATAAGTGCTAATATAAATTATGAGAATGTACAGACTGTTTCACCCCCTCTGATGAAATCCTGTGTTGGGATTGAAGGTGTGCCGCCTGAACGCTTCAGCTGCCACTGAACGATGACGAAATCATGAAACGTGCCAGCAGAAAACTAATTACAGCTTTCTTAAAGAGAAAGCATGGGTGAGTTTTCATGAGAGATTCATTCTGCCCCGAGTTCTCCGAGTTCTTATGCTAGCACATGCCTTTTAATTAGCCAGGATTAATGGTTTAGGACGACTCACTCTTGCTTGAGATATGAAAATCCATCAAAACTTTAGAACAGGCACAAGGAGAAATGAGCTACAAAGCCTGTTATGGGATTTCTAATGATTTCAGAGCATGCCGCAGAAGAAAACCGTACTGTAGTTTTCTTTTTTGTTTTGTTTTGGGTTTTTTTTGTAAGGACAGACCTTGCCAATGAACCCTACAGACATAAACATGATTTGACAGCTCCTTCGTCTGTGCCTTTTTGTTGTTGAGTTGAAGAGTCAGGGTCACAAAGGGACAACCGAGGTTCAAAGTCCAACCTAATCGATTATCTGTCTTTATGTCACAGGTGACCGAGGCAAAGGTCGGGTCGGCAAGTTTGGGGGAGCGAACGTGAGCGGGAGAAATGTTTACTTTTGTACTTCTCGCTGCAGTTTTCTATTAAAGAGCGTGCCTGTTTATTTTACTTCCTCCATCTCGCATCTGGGTGCGCAAGCTGTTGCTTCCGGCAACTGCATCTGCGTCCGTGTGCTCTACGTGGACACACTCGTCTCTCAGCGGCATGTGGCGGATCACAAAATAATCACAATTTTCTAAACAATTACAGACATACCACAACCCCTCCCCCCACCCCCCAATACTGCGACATGCTGCTAATTAGAAATGAAAAGAGGCGTGTTCTGACGCGATTACCTGTGCTTCACACACCAGCAGCCTAGGTGCTGCTGCTTTCAACTCTGATACCATGAATATACGGCGCTCTCACCCCGCCCTAATCGCCCACTGGGATGGTGTCCACTCGATTATAGCATTAGCAACAAGCGTTTTGACATCTGTCTTCATTATTATCAATAAGGAGGAGCGACTGAGTCGCAGGTCTGCTCCATTAGCTCAAGTGGTCGCACAGTTGTACGGCTGATATGGCGCATTAGATGGATCCAACACGAGCTAATATGTTGGGACTGAAGAGGACAGGGCGATTGCTTTGGGGGAGGAGCAGCAGCTGAGGCACAGAGCCACACAGCTCAGAGGCCTGTATATATCGGTCGAGGTAAAGAGAAAGCAACTGCATCTAAATAAGAAAGCTTATTGCAATCTGTATAATTACCACGGGGTAATGAAATAACTCACCAGCCGTGCCGCCTTCACTTAAGAGAAATCGATGTGTGTTTGGGAGTTTATTAGAGCAGTGAAGTACTGAAGTCTGGAGAGGGGGAGGAAAGGGGTCCAATAGCACAACCTGCATTAGCAGCTAATCGAGAGGTGCTGAGGGTTAAACCTTCAGCACCAATTTCTTCTTCTCCCTTTACGTTGTTGCATAAAATCAGGTAAAGTGTGCACAGAATGCACATTGTTCTAGTAAGTAAGTTTAAGCAAATGCCATTTTCAAGTGAACAAGGCATCACACATCTCAGAGTAAAGGTTCACCATGGATTTCGCTTTGATTTGTCATCACACTTTATCATCAAACCTGAAGGAACACGCCTGATGATCGGATGATCCGCAAAGACAGATATTCTCCAGGGCACACACAAGGAACTTGAAATCAGCAAGCTGCCAGGGTGACACCTCTAACTTTTCCACTTTTCAGCACTTTTTCCTGAAACCTTATTCTCGAAATCTACAGCTCAGACGGATGGCACTTAAAAAGCCAAATAATTGAAAGACAAACCAGCTATCGTAGTGAAAGAGTGCTTATCCAGAAATCATTAGGCATACAGATGAGTCTATACTGCCTACGACTGGCTCTGTCTCACGGATGGCTGGCTCTCTGATATGTTCCCTGTAGGTGGAGTCAGACAACGAAGAGCTCACACATCTCCAGTGAAAGGGAGATGGGGAGTGATGGGCATGGCTTCGTGCCTTTCTCAGGTGTCCCAGTCTCGATGTAGGAAGCAGGAGGAAGAAGCAAGAGGAGGAGGGTACTCATTTATTTAGCCGTCTGCCCAGTTCACCTGGAGTGATGGCAAGCCATCAGCAAGGTAGTCTGCTATTTCACGGCCTGTTAAACGCTAATGCTGTAACACACCCTCCGTTCCAATTTGGGTGAGCAGGAAGCATTTACACCAGGCTCAAGGTTTGACCAGGCCATGGACAGAAAATAGAGAGAGACAAGATAGAGAAAGGACGGGCAGAAGCAGAAAATGCTGTTTACATGGACTGCTGAGCTAGCAAGAGCTAACATCCAGCCCTCTGTGAACAAGCAGACCAGCACGGAGAGCCACTCCAAAGCAGACACCCATGCAGACCATGGCTGACTGCCTCACTCCAACTTCACTGCCTCCATTGTTCCACATGCCTTCTCCTTCTGATTTCAGACACTGTTGTCCTGTGGTATGACCAGTAATACGTTCATGGATCGGCTAAAGAAAAGATGTCCGGCAGAGCTGCAGGGGAAAGCACTCAGCAAGAGCAAATGCACTTTAAGGTTAAGGTCAAAACACTTATTTGTGTTCCATTACACAGGCCTGATGAAGACTGATTAGAAACTCATAGTTATTATCCCTGAGTGTTGCTCTGATTGATCACCCTTGCTCAAGCCCAGAGCAATGAAGACACGATTTTACACAGAAAATCTGGCAGTAAGAGACTTCATACTGACCCAAATACTTAGCATGGGCCGTCTACGGCTCCGTTATCAGACTGTGGCCTTCCAAGAAGCTTGTGCTCTACACTGGACCAGAGGTGTGAGAGCATCCTGGGAACCGACAGCCTTCACTCTGTGTGCAATCCATCACTTTCTGGAAAGACCCCAACAACGTAACTCATGCTTTAAGTCCTGGGGCTGTCCCAATACTGATAGTCTGTGCTGAGATAGTTGCAACACTGCTGTACACACGGATAAGCATTTGGCCAACTCTGTATTCTGGGAGAATATAAGAGAGAGAAGAATAGAGCGATTTTCTGATTCACCATAAACCTCATTTTGTTATGACTAACTTCTAGCATCACTGCCATTAGCAGATTGAACGAGAGGCCATGGGGTCATACCATTGAGCTCACTAAGTATAGGAGTGTAGGAGGTTGCAAGGCCATTTCTTGTTCCACAGGAAACAACTGTCAAACAGAAAAAGCTAGCATTTGCATACCAAAATGAATGTGTTGTTTTATTTTGTGAAATAATCTCTAGGGTAGAAAATCAGATTCTGCAAAATCAGTTTCACACATTTTTCTCTGTGTCTGTACTGGTTTCCTCTAGGTCAGGGGTCTCAAATTGAATCCATGGATGGCCATGTAGGTGCAGGTTTTCCTTCCTTCTAACCAAGCAGAAGCCACACACTACTGAAAGCCAAGATCCACTGATTAGATTCATTGATTAAACCCAGGTGGAATAAGGTGTGGCTCCTGCTCGGTTGGAAGGAAAACCTGCACCCACACTGGCCCTTTGTGGATTCACCCTGCTCTAGGTTCTCCAGTTTCCTCCCACCTGTGTTCTGTTCCCAGGATCCAACATCAACCTGTCCAGGATAAAACAAGTAAAAGTACCTATAGTTTGACCCCGCCCTTTCTTCAAATCTTTTACACTAAAGATTCATGAAAATCGCAAGCAGTCATTTTGAGGATGTGTTTTAAAGTTAGAAATGGCACTCAACAATATATAGGAGGAAAGGAACTTCAACACTTCGAGCTCCCCTAAGTAAAATAGTTTTTCAGTGCGATATCAATACAACAAGCTCATCTGCAACCCAATGAAGATCCCAGTGTAATTGAGTCAACATTAAAAGAAGCCATTGCTAAACAGGGTAAATATAGTTCTTATAGTTTCATCAGACCGTATCAAAAGATTTAGACATGGTGGCCCAGTGTGCATTGGTGTGTGTATGTGTGTTGTGTCTCCTTCTGTCTCTGCCACATCACACAGTGTGATTGCATCAAGAAGTTCCGCTCCCCAAAGAAACACTGTCCTGCTGCCATCTGCCTGCGTTCTTCATAAACAACACAGAAACCATCTACGGTCTTCTGAAAGAAACAACCTTTGTGTCGGTTCCCGAAAGCCGGCCTATCGCTGGTGCAGGTCTGCAAAGTGTAATTTGTGGGTGTGTATGTGTGTGTTTGTAAGAGAGGGTGAGCAAAGGTGCAGAGATAAATCACAAGCGGCACACACATGCGGAGAGGCCGTGCTGGGGCACGCAGGAGCAGTAGCGGGGCCTGCAGTCTACCTGTAGTGGCAGTGGCTCTCAGCATGGGGGAAGATTAATGCTGCCTCTCTGGAGCAAAGGTAACATCCAGAGCTTAATAAGGTACAAACAATTGCTTCCATTTTGTTTGCTACCAGGGGAAAACTAAAATTGTGCTACTGAGGTGTATTTTTTACTTTCAGTACGCTCTGGCAGGCTTGGGATTTGGGGCTGTGTGTGTGTGTGTGTGTGTATGCGTGTCACGTGAAATAGTCTTATAAACCCTGGGCACTCATGCATCCGTTGAGAGGGTGGGCTGCTTAGGGTACGAGAAAGGAGAAACCGATCCAGTGCTCCACAACCCTTACCTCTACGCCTTGCACTTTCAGCTTCATGTGATCCTCTCTCGTTGTCTTGCCATCTTTCCTCTTCTTCCAGCAGTAGCCGTCCTTCCTGTACTTCACCTTTTTACGGTTGTACAGTATCATCGACCCATTCTGTGGCCTAGATCCCAGTGAGACAGGGACGAGAGAAGGAGAGAGGGGGAGGATGAGAAGAAGAACAGAGATTTTTGTCAGTCAAAGCCAATGCTGTGGGCCTCATTTCAGAGAAGTACAGAGGGACTAATAGAGTCAGTAATGCATCAGTGACTAAGATGACACAGCCCCTTTATGGCATTTTTGCATTGGTATGCACAGTTTGACAGTGAACAAAGCAACCTTCAGCATAAATTTGCAACACTCTGGTAAGAGAAAAGCACTGAAAGTGGCATTTCTGTTTGGTGTAAATCACATATAGACTGGAGTATGCGAGCAGAGAGGCTGCCGCCTCTGTGTTGCTTCACACTCTTAGATGAGTGGTGGAGAATGTCCCCTGAGGGGAAAAAAAGAGATATCCCTCAACATTTCATTCATAATTCATTAGAACTGTAGTGGCCATTGCCTGGTGGCTGATAGTAGTGCTGAAGCCTGTCTAGCTTCACATTAGGAGGCTCTGGGTTTAAGCACTAGCTAATAATTACATAAAGTGAAGACAGCATGAGACGCTTATGCCATATGTCTGACGAAATTCATACATTTATACAGCGGTTATGCAGAAAGCAAAGAGGAAAAAAAACGACAAGACATGCATGCACACAGATATTCTTTATATTCAGTACTTTGTCTGGCTGCTATAACAATGCAATTTCCCTTGTGGGATCAATAAAGCATCTATCCATCTCTTCACACACACACACACACACACACACACACACATACACATATAATACTGCTATAGCTGGCAGGATCTGGAGCAGTCTCTAGAGAAGATGGCATGGTGGCACAGTCATTGGCTCCCCTAGGTATGGAAGTAGAAGTGTTGTTGGCCCAGTCCTGTAGCCGGCCAGCTGCTGTGAGCTGCCTGTAAGCCAGGCCCAGCATGGCCTCAAGGTACACTGGCAGCAATCAAGCCATGCCTAAACATTGTGTGGCTGGCACTGTCTTCATGTTTATCTTCTTGTTTTCTTCGCTTGGTATTATCCACTACGTTGCATGCATCAATTTCTAGTGCAGCTCAAGGGGGCAAGTCGCTGGTTTATTTTTGCGATCGCTCATCAATCATTTCTGGGGATGAGTGTCTGGGGCTGATACAGAATGAAAGAAGGACTCCCACCAGCCCAACTCTGTAGCGCCTTTTAATTAGAGATGCCACTCAAACTCTGCCATCCTCCACTCTCTCTTTCTTTTTCACTATACCTCTGTGCCAGGCACCAGCTCCCTTCTGTTGTTCCTTCTTTGAGGCTCACTAGGAAGATCTCCAGTGGGACCCACTTGAAATCCACAAGCAAAGATCTCCCACTGGAAAGATCTCCTCTATGACTCACTAACAAAATATCCACTGCAGCCTACTAGCAAGATCTCCCACTAGAAAGATCCCCACTGTGACCCTGTAACCAGATCTCCTACCAATGCACTAGCAGTATCTCAACTGCAACGGCAACTAAAACAGTCCTGAACGAGCAAGAAATCACAACAGGAAGATCTACTGTGAACCACTAGCAAAATATTCACTGTCAGCAACTAGCAAAAACTACACTTTGACCCACTAGCAAAATCTCCATGTAATGAGCTAGCAAGATCTCCACTGTGACCTACTAGCAAGAACTCTATCCCACACACTAGCAAGATCTTCATCCAGTGCACTAGCAAAACTCTTCATTCAACCTTCTAGCATGATCTCCATGTAATGTGCTAGCAAGATCTCCAATGTGCCAACCCATTAGCAAGATCTCCCACTAGCAAGATCTTCATCCAACCCATTTGCAAAATCTCCAGCCAACCCATTAGCAAGATGTCCCACTAGCATGATCTTCATTCAACCCACTAGAAAGATCTCCATGCAACTCTCAAGCAAGATCTCCACTGTGACCCACTAGCAAGAACTCCAACCCACCCACTAGCAAGATCTCCATCCAACCCACTAGCAACAATTTACAGGTCTACAGCCCCAGACAAGGATTTAATCCAACCATAATCTCCTCTTTCTCTCTTCTTATGCTTCTTCACCTGGGAGACTGTTGAGGATCAACATGGAAGAGGATTATGGACAATACCAAAACAGAGTCTGTAGCTGTAGTTAACATAAACAAAGGCCAAAACAAGGCAATGTTGAAACAAGAAACTCAGTAACAGTATACAATATATACTATATAATATATATATATAGGTATGGCAAGACTTATATGCTCTAGGGAATAGTAAATAATCAGGAGGTGTCTATTCAGAACAAAGGAGGGGATCTTTGTTGATAAGGAGCTGCAATGTCTCAGATTGATGTGACTCCCATCTTCCAGGTCATATTTCTCTTAGCCTTTCTGACTCCCTAGTCTGAGTTTCATCCTGCCATTCTGATTGTCATCCATCCATCCATCCATCCATCCATCCATTTATCTATCCATCCATCTATCCAATGATTCATTCATCCATTCATCCATCCATCCATCCATCCATCCATCCATTCATCCATCCATCAATTTCATTCATTGATTCATCCATCCATCTATTCATTCATTAATCCATCCATCCATCCATTCATTAATCCATCCATCCATCAAATTCATTAATTCATTAATTCATTCATCCATCCATCCATCCATCCATCAATTTCATTCATCCATCTATCCATCCATCCATCCATCCATCCATCCATTCATCCATCCATCCATCCATCCATTCATTCTGCTCAGTCTGCCAACAACCACACACCACACTGTATTCTTATTAGACTGCACTGACCTTCACAACTAAAAGACTTAAACTAGATCTATCCAACAGAAAAAAGAGAAAAGATGAGTGAGGCAGAAAAATCAAATGAATTAGTCATCTAATCCACTGGGACTGAAGTAAAGTTCCTGTGTTAAAGGTCACCATAATCTTGCATGTCAGCACACAGCTTTGTGCTCAAGAGCTTCTGGGTAAGTCAGTGTTTAACCGAAGGTGGTTGGTACCTGGGGTCTGCCTGCAGGGCTCATTCTCATTTTCTGTGTCTGTGTACATAGGCGATTCAATTAAACTTATCAGAAGGATGGGTATTTATACACGGGGGTGAAATATTAACTGTGCTGTTATCAAAAAGCCATGACAGGAGCACCGCAGTCCCTGCAGCCCAAATGTGACAGATTAATATGGAAATTGAATGATATATACACACATATATACACATATATAATCTGTCTCTCTGTATATACATACACATATATATATACCTACATACATACATACAGAGATAGATAGATAGATAGATAGATAGATAGATAGATAGATAGATAGATAGATAGATAGTTGGGCCACTTTCTATAGGTAGTTTGTACCTATAAGTGAATGGTGATGACAATCAGCCTTTGCCTACATTCTGCACTGGAGCTCATCCAGGATGTGAGAAATCCTTTATTCACTGAAGGTAACTGCATTCGGTTCATTCATTTCAGAGAAGTCAGAGAGATGAGGAATGAGGCCATGCCCCGTACTATTAAGAAATACGCCACTGTAAAGCGGCCATGACAACCAATGGCTCAGATTTAAACACAATATACAGCTGGATCATAATGGCACGAATTATGAGATGTACAGAGATGTTTATGAGGACAGCTGAGCTCTTATAAACGATGGGATAAAATAATGAAAATAATTTCCTTATACTATATATTTATCTTAAATAGATAATTATATTGAGGGATTAATTATAATTTGGAGATTCATTTATTCATAATTTTATTTCTAGTACTATCTAGTACTAGCTTGCGTTTATTGGTACTCATTATTACCAGTACTGATACTGATCCTGAGATGAGTAACCTACAGTACCTAATGTAAATCAATCAGGAGTGACATCCTTATTTAGTCTTATTATAAAGTTGACTAGGACCTGTTATACTTACTGAAATAAGAACTTTTTTTTTTGCTTTTCACTCACCTAGCTTTGCCTATAGCCACCCCCCCATACCCCCACACCTTTTTCCAGGTTACTATTATTGCAAGAACACAATGTACTTCATCTCCACCATACTTTCACAATTAAATATTAAATAAATTTCAGACCATTCATTCATTCATTCATCTTCTTGGCCGCTTATTCCTTTTCAGGGTCACGGGGGAGCCGGTGCCTAGCCGGC
>JAOVVG010000018.1:6336610-6347700 GCA_028566375.1 Leptodoras nelsoni
GTAAACCCACGCAGACATGGGGAGGACATGCAGACTCCACACAGAAAGGACCCAGACCGCCCCACCCGGGGATCGAACCCAGGAGTCTGTGAGGCGACGGTGCTACCCACCGAGCCACCATGTTGCCCCACATGTCATTTTCCGAATGCTAAAAAGAGAGGCACACATTCATTATACCTTGAGAGACATATCAGACAAGAGCCAAGAACATTGCCTTCTCACCTTTCACTAAAATTGTCATGGTGGGCAGGTGTAAAGTGGGCAGGTTCTGGCTTTTGACATGTCTGAGAGGACAAATATGGCATTTTCAGATGGAAGGACCAACACATTTCCATCCTTTAACAACATCTGGCATAAACCAAATCACAATTTAACCCTACCCACTTTTCAATCAGGTATCGAGAGAATCAGGCAGGGCATCTCACACTTCCTATCTCCATAAACCTTACAAGTGACCGGGAGCATATAAAAACATTAAACCACATGTTTCATTACCAGCATGGATCCCCCCTCCCCCCAGGTTTCTGTAGGCTCTTCAGTAGCTTGCTGGATGTCTATGAAGAAATATGTTCAAAATACCAACACTCCCTGTCTGGTGCTGATCTGTTAAAACATCTGTATCTGTCCTGTTAAAAAGGAGACTGGCATCTTTTTGGCATTATGTCAGCAGGAATCTGCACTTGTAAACACATCCGTAACGACTTGCTATCCTAGAAGCTATTGCATGCAACGTGCACAGAAAAGCTGGGTGAAGTTAGAGAAATGAATCTCTCCATTTGAATACTAATATCTGATGCAGCATTTCTGGATTATTTCATTTGGAAAATCTAAACACCTTGAGGGAGAGATGGCAAAAAATTGACATTTAAAAATGATCAAATGGGCTCATCATTCACAGAGTGCAGTTTCACGGGTAGCATATGTCAACCTCATTCTTTCAAACCATTCCGCACTTCGCTTTAGTCTCCAAGACATCGGAGAGACACCAAAAAAGAGCACTGCACCAAAACCCATTTTCATGCTTCCAATTGTCAGAAAGATACCAATAAGACCCAGATCTCTTGGAATTAAAGTGGGATAAAGGGGGCTTTTGAAAGACAAACGTGCTGGAAAACAGACCCCAGCAAAAATGATAGATAAATAAATAAATAAATAAATAAATAAATAAATAAATAAGCACAAAAAAATAGGTAGGGAATTTAGTATTTCATGTGTCCATGTGGATATTGCATTGTAACCGTTATCAGCACTCCATGCTGTGTATGTTTCTGACCTTGCCCTGTACTTGAAAGCAGGAATTCTTGGCAGGAGGGGCTGATGGATATGAGAGGGGAAAAGAGAAGAGCCTCACATCCGACTGTGCTCCCCAGGATCCCTTGCTTTTGCTAGAAAGTGAGGTCATCCGATATTTCCTCCAGGGCAACCCATGAAAGTGACCTGGCTGGTAGAGGGTGCAAATGGATTTGCGAGGGGACAGCGGGGAGGATGGCGCTACCTAGGCCATCCTCTGGGGCAAATAGGGATGCAATTAGGCATAAGAGAGAGAGAGAGAGAGAGAGAGAGAAATCTCAGGGAGGGATAGTGAGGATGTATGCGGGATGATGGAGGGGTAAGAGGATAAATGAGAGTGCGATAGGAAGATGTGCTATGGCTCTAAGAAAGGCAGGAGGATCAGTAAAGGTCAAGGGCTTCAGTATAAGCCACAAGGCTCGTACTCATAGCAGACCTCATTAAAACCAAGCACGTTCATTTGCTTAGAAAGATGTGGGGTGTGCATCAAAAGCAGAAGACTAAGGTTGTTTCTCATTTAATATTTCTTTAATCTTGTTTAAGATTTCCTAAACTTAGAACGTCTTGCTCCTGATAAATCCAACCAAATTGTTGAAAACAAGAATTCATCTGACATTTAATGACGGAGATAGTTGTCTAATCCTGCTAACTACAGTTGAGCCCAAAAGACAGTAGGACACTGAGTACCGAGAGAACAGAAGCATTCCTCCTTCTGACAGCTGCAGTTGTCTATTGCTGGCATGGCATATTGTTGCTCTACGAGTCCCAAAACAGGGTTAAAATGCCATCCTCTCCAATGCCTTGCCAATTAGTCTGTGCACTGGCTGTCCAGGGGAAGCTGTGACGAGAACCAGGGTCCACAGGTTTCGCTTTACAGCCCCTCCATCACCATCCACCTACCGAATTTTAAAGCCCATGATGCTCTATGTCTCAGCATCACCTCTTGCCAAGAGGTTTTGGCCATCAAGCTGCCGACTAAACAGAAAGCACCAGGATGTGTTGTGCTCAGTGAGCCAATTTTCAGGATGGAGGGAACTCTTTCAGCATGGTGGAAGCATCTGCCCAGGAAAAAAAGCAGGTGGAACACATCTCTGGGGCACAGAAGGCCTTTCTCTCTGCTTTTAAAACCAAGGCTGTTTGCTCTTTGCCTTCACCTTTGCATTTAAAATCTGTGTTGCTACACCTCTTTCCTAAAATGAAAAAAACAGGACAGGAGGATGTGCTCCAAATGCCTTCATTATACACGGAGTATGGTAAGGCAGGGATCGATTCTGAATTGATTTTGAATAGCTTAGATTTTTTTTCCAGCTGGTGGTCAGTGCTTAGCTTGGCACAAACTATCTCCCTAAGTCTCCCAACATTCCGTATGGGCATATTCATTCTTCTTGTACTCCCATTTCCCACCATTCTAGCCTTTGGTTTCCATGGCCTCCAGTAACAAGGAGATGTAATGGAAAGGAGAGAGATGTGTGGTGCCTCTGTGATGATCAGCAGAGCGAGTACTGATGCTGGAATGCTGGAGATTTTTGTTCTGCTGATGCTCAGCTTGCTTTCTGAGATTCAAATGAAAATGGCATTCTAGAAATTGTCATCATTAAGACATGTGAGAGTAGTTTAATGGTTACCACTACCACCAGCATCAATTCCTTCCATTCCTCAGCTACCTTCAACATGTTAAAGTAGGTCTTTCTTTCTTTTTAACTGCTTAAAAAAACTAATTTATGACAGCAAAATCCGGATTAAGAAAAAGTAAGTGCATAATGAAGCTTCTCAAGTCGATGAGAACTATATGTGTAAGAAATGAGAAGGATATTGTGTGTGCGGACAACAACACGGGACAGATATATATCCTATTCCTCCCACTCAGGAGAGAATGAGCACTTCTTTTGCTGGGGCACAATAGGATACTCTGTTCCCACATTCAGCGATGGAGTGGCTCATTTGTATCCGTCTGCTACACACTTCCTCTCTCTGCTGGTCCACAGGGAGCAGTCAGGTTCATGTCCCACAGTCCTGTGGCACTCTCCTCCAATGTGTCCTCACAACCACACTCAGAGTTCTCTGTATAATACCTATCCTTCCTAACATCTCAGTACCCACCATACAGAACATCTACCATGGGCAGGCTACTAAGGCTGACTTCCTGTACAAGCACGATGAATTCCTGACCAATTGCACATCTGCAGTGTTCTCTACTGTGACCTCACATCTGCACTTGGAATCTTCATCATGCCAATTTGGAAAGTGTGGCATGTATTTGTATTCAGCCCCATGTACTCTGATAGCCCTAAATAAAATCCAGTGTGACCAATTGCCTTTACAAGTCACCTAATTAGTAAATAGAGTCCATCTGTGTGTAATTTATTTTCAGTATGACTACAGCTGTTCTGTGAAGGCCTCAGAGGTTTGTTAGAGAACATTAGTGAACAAACAGCAAGGAACACACCAGACAGGTCAGAGATAAAGTTGTGGTGAAGTGTAAAGCATCTTACAGAGCACTGTTCAGTCCATCATCCGAAAATATGAGTACGGCACAACTGCAAACCTACCAAGACATGGCCGTCCACCTAAACTGACAGCCCAGACAAGGGGAGCACTAATTATAGAAGCAGCCAAGAGGCCCTTGGTCACTCTGGAGGAGCTGCAGAGCTCCACACCTCAGGTGGGAGAAGCTGTCCATGGGACAACTAATAGTTGTGTACTCCACAAATCTGGCCTGAGTGAGTGAGAGTAATGTAGTTTCTGTAGGGAAGAGTCTGGATGCCTTAGGCCAAGTTAGCAATCCCACAACTCCAGCATCAGAGCCCTCACAGCAGGGCAAATAGGTGACAATTCTGCAGCATAATTAGCCAAAGCTAATGTTAAAGATCACCCACGGAAGCGCCACTTCTCTCTGCTTTGTGTGTCCAACAGGTTTGCTCTCCATAGTGTAGCACCTGCTGAGAAACCTGAAAGAGCTCTGGTTATAGAAGACTCTGTCTTGCGGCATGTGAAATTAGCCAGGCCTTTAGGGCACCAGCAGCTTTAGTTAGCTGTATACCAGGAGCCAGGGTGCCGGATATAGCAGCTAATCTTAGGGTCTTAGGCCAGCACAGGTTTTCTAAGATAGTGTTTCACATAGGAGCTAATGATGTCTTTGTCAGTCACACGTTACTAAGAGTAGTATTATAGAGGTGTGTAAATTAGCAAAGGCGATGTCCTATGCCATATTAGGAGCAGACAAACAGGTTAAACCGACCATCCGCTAGCTGCATGGAGTCGTCACTCAGTTTCCACCATCTTGAGACTGTGTTTGTTCCCCCAAAACAAAAACATAGAAATACTCAGAAAATTTGTGTTAGTAATGAATACAAGCCAGCACCTTTGATCTGAAAGTCGGACTGTTAAATATTAGGTCTCCCACATCTAAAACATTCATTGTTAATGAAACTATTATTGATCAGGAGTTTAAAGTACTGTGTCTATAACCAGATGAATATGTAGCATTAAATGAAACTAGTCCTCCAGGGTACAGTTAGGTCCATCAACCTCGTCTAACTGGTAGAGGAGGAGGCATTGCAGTTATGATAATCTAAGCGTCTCACAAAAACATCAACATAAATTAGAAGTTCTCTACACTAACATAAACTACATAGCCACAAAAACTAAATCTGCCCAGTCGATTCCTCTAATTATTATTTACGGACCCCCAGGGCCATATTCTGAATTTCTTTGTGAATTTGCATCTCACTCCTGGTAGTTTTTTTAGGCATGATTAGAATTGTTGGGAACTTTAATATTAATTTTAATAATCCAAAAGATCCCCTGAGAAAAGCATTTATGTCCATTCTAGACTCATTAGAAGTAAATCAGAATGTAATAGGACTCACTCACAATGGTGGTCACACACTTGATCTAATATTAACATTCGTACTGAATATAGAATATGTAGTCACACTTCCACAGTCTGAAGTTGTCTCGGATCATTATCTGATCTCATTTATAATTTGTCTTGGTCATAATATATTCTCATTGCCACGATACCACATTAAACGAACCCTCACGTCAGCTACTGCACATAATATTATTGAGAATCTCCCAGAATGATCAAGTATGATTGGATCACTGTCTAACACCACAGAACTTGACCTAGTGACTGAATGCATAAAGTCAAGCTTTCACTATACTCGGAATATTTTAGCTCCTCTTAAGAGAAAAATAATTAGAGAGAAAAAACTAGCACATTGCGATGACGATCACAAACATGCCTTAAAACAAACTACAACAAAAATGGCGCAAAACTAAACTGGTAGTATTTCAGATAGCATGGAAGGAGAGCCTCTTGAGGTATAGAAAAGCTTTTGGCGCTGCAAGGTCAACATATTTCTCTACTAATAATAAACAATAATAAAAATAATCCTAAATTCTTATTTATCGATCATACTATTCTGCTTCATAGATTAGAAAATGTTGTCGGAGTTAAGGGAACGGCCCACTCCTGGTTCAGGTCCTATTTGACCGTCCATTATCAGTTTCTAGATAGGTCAGTTTCTAGGTCAGGTTTGCTGTACCACAAGGTTCTGTTTTAGGCCCATTGTGCTTTTCTTTATATATGCGACCTCTGGGTACAATCATTCATATCAGCTGGGTACAATCAATCATAAACATGGTATCAGCTTCCACTGTTATGCTGATGACACACAGCTGTATGTCTCAGCAAAGCCAGATGAGAGACACCACCTTAATAAAGTTGAGGAATGTGTAAAGGACATTAGACACTGAATGCTGAATAACTTTCTTCTCCTGAAGAGTCAGCATGTCCTCCCCGTGTCCGCGTGGGTTTGCTCCGGGTACTCCGGTTTCCTTCCACAGTCCAAAGACATGCATGTTAGGTTGACTGGTGTCTCTAAAGTGGCCCTAGTGTGTGTGTGTGTGTGTGTGTGTGTGTGTGTCCTACGATGGATTGGCGCCCTGTCTAGGGTTGTTCCTGCCTTGCGCCCTAAGCTGCAGGCTAGGCACCGGCTCTCCCGTGACCCTGAAAAGGAATAAGTGGTCAAGAAAATGAATGAATGAAAGTTCAAGGGGTATGAATACTTTTGCAAGGCACTGTATCTCCTTCCTAACATCAGCATCCACCATCCTGCCTATCCACAAAGTGTTTCCATATGGACATGCTACCAAGGCTGAAATCTTAAACATGTGACCGTGTTATATGAACAGTGTTCTTCTCCAATATGTCTACACATCTACACCCAGAATCCTTTTCATAATGTCTATAGCAGGGACCCTCCCCTACCTAACATTTCAGCATCCACCACCAAAGCCCATCCACCAGATGTTTCCACATGGGCATCCTAACAAGGCTCATTTGCTCATCATGGATTCCTGAACAAGTGTGGTTATCTTGCACTGCTGTCCTCCAGTGTGCCCTTGTACCTATACTCACAGTCCTTATCATGTTTATAATCAGAATTCTCCATTATTTAACATCTCAGCATCCACCATCCAGCCAAGCCACCAAGTGCTACCACATGGGCATGCTGCCAAGACTGATTTCCTGAACAAGAGTAGTGAATTCCTGAACAAGTGTGGTGTCTCTGCAGTGCTCCTCCAATCTGTCCTCCCATCTACACTTTTTCTGCTTTCAATCACTCCTTCCTAATGTTGTTCAATCTACGAGTCAGGCCATCCACCAAACCTCACAATCGCCTCACAACGTCATTTGGAGTACACAACTTTAGAACATATGCTGTGTACTGGATTTGTCAAGGCATGAGTTGGGAAAACCTTGCTTCAAATGTGCATCAACTGCACAGCCAGTATATCTAAGGTACCCTGTGCAGATAACTGGTGCCCCTTGAAGTATGCCCTTAAGACAATGTGCAGATTTTTTTTCAAAATGGTGGCTGTTTTTCTTGTATTAGCAGGTAAAAAGCAATCAAATCTGTCTTCACTTCATTTGGACAAAATGTAGAAAATCCATTCTCTTTTCTGTCTGCATTATCTCCTTAAACTGCCAATTACTTAAAAAGTGCATCTAATTCTGCAATACTGTCTGGAGCCTGGCTATGGCCGTAATCCCTGTGAGACAGGCTCGTTTTAGGGGATCATGAGCCCGAGTGAGATGTGAATCTCACTGTCATTGAGCTTCACTGAAGAGAGTCCCCATGGGCTGATGGGTGATAGAATCGGGGAGAGACAAAAGCGCTTCCAAAGCCCCATGCTCCCTATTACTGACACAGCTGAATCTCCTCCATCAAAGGACTCCTGTTTCTGTGACCTCCCCTTTCTCCCCAAACTCAACCAGTGGGCCTTGCCCTTGCCTTTGTGCAATCTGCCAGCTTGTTTATTTCAGCCAGCCAGAATCAATTAATGCTGGAATTATCCTGTGAATTTCACCATTCAATGGTGCAAATGACTGCCCTTGCGTGAAACCAAATAACTACTCTTGCATGAAACCAATTTCACATTTTTTTTTTGTCCGAGTATTGCCCAGAACCACCCACTGGGCTCTCTGTAAAATTACCCCAACCTGCCAATTCTGGTCAGGTTTATGGTTAAAGTATGTGTGTCTGTGCATGTGTGTGTGCATATTGTGGCCAAAAATTAGTTGAAAACAAATGAGAAACACACAGCCCCCTTTTTTACACCTTATTGTAGCAAGAGAAATCAAAATCAAGATAAAAATGTATTTCAATCTTGCTCTTGTTTTCATTAGGTATTTATGTGTTCTCATCGTCTGTATTCTGCACACTCTGTAATTGGATCTCATTTCTCCTGTGCAATATGCAAATATGCTAGCTAGCTAGGTAGAGTGTGGGAAGTCAGCCAGCTGTCAGCATGCCAGGATTTGGATCGCCAGAGATTATTTTCTTGTACTGCCTGTACTTACTTTTTTTCTCAGTGGAAGAAAGACAGCTGTCTATTAGCAAACAACATAAATGATGACAGGCCCTGTTAGAAGCAAACTGATATACTAGCTATCGTAAATGTTAATATAACAAACTGGTCAGTGTGGAGGATATAAAGGAGTCACATCTACAACAATGTAATCTACAACATGTGATGGTCTGATGGATATGTTCTGACTCTGACTCCTGTGCCTCATTTACACTTTGATGTTACATACGAGATCAAAACTGGATCACCAAAAATGCATGGGCCTAACATTTAAACCAGTATACAATCATTGGAATCAATGAATGGGTTGTGTACCATTTACTTCCACTTCTTTTAAAAGGTATTAAAAGGAAAGTGTGCCAGATACAAGATGAAGTATTATTTTAGCTCAGCAAAGGCAGTGCTCTTAAGAAAAGGGAAACTCAGGAAACAGGATCCATGCAAAAACATGGCTGAGGTAGAAGCCTGAGAGACGATACAGACTTTGTTCTCAGAGAGCGACCATTCAAGTTCTCTCTCTTCAAGCCAAAAAACACTCTCTCCATCCCCCTCTTACCTTCTCCTCGTTTTGGCTTTCCCGCCAGTCTGCTGCCTGATTTGATTTGTCTTTGAGGAGGACAGCAGGCTTTAATTGAAGTGTGTTTGAGCTATCAGTCCTGAGCATCAGCCAGGCTGCCTTTGTTTAGCTTTCAGCCTGCCTGCCAGGTAGCCCACTCCCACTGCTCGCTGCTGCCTCTTTGTGCTGAGATTACAATAAAGAGAAACTGTGACTGTGAAGGTCACACCAAGATTGAGTCAAATCCAGCAAAAGCTCTCCTTGACGGCATTTACCTTTTGAATCGCAGCCAGGCTATTGTCTCACCATAAACCCACAAGAGGCTCTGCTGTTGCTGCAGTGTCATTTCTGCTCAGCTCTCAGCTTTGGCATACAGCATCACTCATATCTGATGATATCCTTGTTTCAATTTGATCTGCGCACTGCCTGAACCCCCCGAATTATCAGAAATCTTTAGAAGCTCTGCTAAATCTAAACCTTAGATACAGCCTTCTTTACGGCTGCTTCTTTCCGTCCTGCTCTCCAGGCACCACAGAATGATCTGATGACCTTCTGCTATATGACTTTAGACATTCACTTTTAGAAACACCTTTGTGTTTAGCTTGCTCCTCTTCAATTTGGGAAACAAGATAGCAAGGCCTTAATTGTTGCCTAGTTTGGACCTGCTCCTGTGCTATGAATTCACCTGGGTTGAACACAAAGTGCCCACAATTTAGTCATCTTACAAAGTTTTCTAAGAAAGGACATGACAAAAAGGTGTGTCAGGATCACAACTGAAGAAGCAGACCAGGACCGCTATTTCATCCATCATTCCAATCCATTTACAGATCATTTCCCAGAGCAGTTTCGACTGGACAGAGCCTGTGTTTATCCCATGCTGGATACACCTGCTCAGCTCCGTCGTGGCATGAAGAAGCAATGTTGCAAATCCCCATCATTTTCAATTTCTCCCTTTATTTCATTCATTTTACCCAGTAAAAAATGACAAATGGCTTAAATAAATAAATAAACCATTGAGTGCAAAGATGAATTTAGAAGTGAGCAGCTGTCACGGTGTAATACAATTCATGGCCATGCATCAGCGTTACTGGAGGCGGCTCTGGCACTCAGGCGAAAACTCAAGGGTGCCAGCTGCCAGCACATCAATCCCCCTCATCAAAGTAAAGCACAGCCAGACCCAGCATCAGCGTAATCCTTCATGAAAAAAAACTACATATCAAACACCAATCAAAGAGAAGTATCCAATTTGAGCACATCCATAAAGAACAGTTCCAATTATACATTAATGTTCTTTAACACTGTCGATCAAACTAACACCATCCATGACGTAAATGAATGTTCTCCTATAGCAGGTGTATCCAGCACCATTAAAGCAGTCTGTGTGCATGGCTTATGGTTAAATACATGGTTGAAATTTGGTGCTGCCAAACAATCTGTATGGTGATGATAATAATGATAACGATTATGATGATGACGATGATGCTGATGACGATGATGATGAATGCGAAATCCAGCTTTCTAAGATGTGTCCCTGAGATCTAGAGCACCGTGACGTCATCCTAATGAGTCATTTGGAGGTTAGTGCCCAAAAGATCATTCCTAATCTCCTTCTCATTTTATAGCATGTCATATGTGAGATATCTACAGTATATTTCTGTGAAATATAGTTTCGCAAGCCCAACTTTTATGATTCCAACTTTCTAGCCTAAATATATAACTAAGCAAATTATCTTTAAGGACATGAGCACAGTCCTGAAAATGACACTGCACCAGGGCCTGTTGGGAGGGATGGGGGAGTGTTTTATCTTGTTTGTTCAGTTCACTTCACTCACACAGTTTAATGTGGAGGACAAAAGGATTTTCAGGATTCTGAGATTGAGGGAGGAAGCAGCTACGAACTCTAGAGGCACTGGCGTAGATGTTTGTAGTAATGAGATCACATAAGGCACTAGGCTTCGTGTGTTAAGCCTGGTCTACTTTACTCATTCCTATTGGCTTCTGAAATCCTCCTGAATATTCTGACCAAATTCCATGCCTGACAGTAACAGCTTTATCAACACACCTATTTCACACACTTTTCTGCTTGGCAAAAGCTTCCTAGGCTTAAATTACAGTACGAGTTTGTGGCCAGGAGCAGGGTTGCCAGGTCTGTTTCTGACTTGTTGCTATGGGTTAGTTGTTTTTGTCCAATAGAGATTGATATTTTGCATACATTACATTATATACAGTACTGTGCAAACGTTTTTAGGCAGACGTTTTTTCAAAACAGCATCAATTCTTCTAGGTAGACTTACACACAGTTTTTGAAGGAACTCGGCTGGTAGGTTGTTCCAAACATCTTGGAGAACTAACCACAGCTCTTCTG
>JAOVVG010000018.1:6423629-6434388 GCA_028566375.1 Leptodoras nelsoni
GGGTGAGTGAATACTTTTGGCAATATAGTGTATAAATAATCACTTTAAAACATTGTTCATATTCTTTTTGTTTGTTTGCCCAAATATTCAAGAAATATATTTTTGCAGTCTTACAGCTCTGTTCTTTGGCTCAGTTTGCACCTCATGGGTCAGTTCAGAAGATTATATTTACAGAAGTATGCTGCCAGCAACCCAAAATGTGTGGCACACTTGCTTCATTTGCTGCTGTTTGGTCAACTGGTCAACTGGGTCAGTTCCTTGCACTGCCATGTTTTAAATGTTTGAGTTCACCTAAGCTTTAACATCACAAGCAATGTAGGGGAAAACTCGGATGCCAAAAAGATAACACAAAAAGGATTATATTAACGCGTGTGCTAGACACACTGTGCATTCACTAGGTGTTAACAAAGAAACCATAAAGTGCACTTGAAACTAAGACTTCTCTGACCACGTCCTGAATTCGGTTTGCTTTTTGGGAGTCTGAGCTCATTTGGGGCCCCAATCAAGGGAGGAAAGCACAACGTTTACTTAAATTGGCTGAAAAGAGCTGAGTTTGGACTGCAATGTGGACGTGAAAGAAGTAAAGGTGAGAACCAATCACTTACCAAAATCAAGTGAGGTCAAAATCGCATTTTAAAATGTCAAGGATGTTGACAATGGCATGGATTTCAGGGAGAGGATTATGGTGACTGGACGACCTTTTTAACTGTGCCCAGTGAAAACACAGATTGGGTAAAGGGCCTGGTGTTCCAGTCAGCCAACACCTCCCAAGCAGCCGGAATCCCATCTCTCGTCAGTGACCTTAAGTAAGATGACAGCTACCCTCTGGGCTCCATCTGAGGCCAAAGGAAAATAGCTTTGTTTTCGGCTCTTTCCTACTGCTAGAGAAAATTAGCTTTATCTGTGGGACACTCCAGGCCACACGAGTAATGCCTAATCTCTAGTTCCAGTACATCTGAGAGTTAACCTGGAAGCTGTAAATTTTTTGTCACCTCACGAATCAAGCTGTTTGGGTTGGGAAAAGCATAGATAAGCATGAGGGCAATTCCCAAGACTCCCAGACAACACTTATAGTAGCTAAAGTGGTATGACCTTCCACAGAGATGATGCATAATTACTCTTAGATGACATTAATCTGACATTATGCACATCCATCTGATGAAGGTGGATGTGTCTTAACCTAGCCGGTATGAATGTTTCTGAGAATGACTCCACACAGCTCTTTCGCTGAGCGTGTAGAGATTAGAAGATAGATACTCTCTTCATAAGACTGAGGGGAAAGGGGATGACTCTGTGAACCGAACTATCCTATCAGTACAGCACACAATAAAGCTTTCACAAGCTTTTTTTTTGCTCACTTTACAGGGGAAAACAAACCTTCAGTGAAAATAAAAGAGACCTTTGAATTCACTTCAACAGGTGGATTAATAGCTGTGTCAGAGATCATTTATCAGCCTTAAGATGCAATCTGAAAACGATGCAAAGTGTTCAGGACTGTCTACATTTGTTTAGCTGAACTGATAGTTAAGTAGGTGGCAAGTGAACATCTATTATTTGCAGTAGATGGATTTTCAAAAGGAAACAAAAAAGTCTCGGAAAGCTGTGCGCAAATACGGTGTCACATAAAAGCAAAATACAGTTGTCATTAACAAAGAGCCAGAAGTAAAACTCACTTTCAGATTTATTATGCATTTAATGGCTAGATGAAAGGCAGCCAAATGCAGTACGAAATAAACCTATGGGTGTTCTCTTCTCCTGCTTTGACAGATGGGTGTTCTTTTTTTTTTTTAAATATACCAAATGTTACAGATGTTTTTCCATTAGCAGGGTTTTTCTTCAGACTCTTCGGGTTCTGACACAAGTCCCGAGAAACAAAAGGTTCCTCTTTATCAAGGGCACCTTTTTTTTTGTGCCTGTTAAATGGGCAAGCTACTGGTGTCTTCAAGAACCCAGTACATGTCCAGGAGGAGCCAGGAATGAATAAGTAACTCTAATTAAAGTTGAATTAATCACAGAGAGCTGGAAAGGACCACAACTGAGGCATATGTTAAGAATAAATTACTAATTAGGGCTGGCGAGTAGCAAAACAAGCCCCAGTCTGTTTGAGAAGTCTCAGCACGTTACTAATATATGAAAAGGTATAAACAAACAGCAATCTGGTTGTTTAGCTTCTCCAACCCACTTACAAGGATCCAATTATGGCAGATCCCTGGAGCCAGCAATACAATCAGCACGAAGAGTGCAGACGTTAAGATTAACTGTGAAGGCCACGTTCACAATGGCTGGTCTCGACTGCCAGCAGGGCTGCCTTTTAGAGCAGTTATGAGCAGCATTTCACTGCAGGGCCTTAAGCAGATATGAGCACAGCACAAAAACCCACCGACACCTAGCTTTCATCACAGACATGGTCTGCTTACCTTATATGGCATTTGTACTGCTCTTATTCACAGCATGGGCTGACTTTACAGACTTCCTCCACTGAGAGTATTATATTCAATTAAAATACAGGCAGCAATGTACATAACAATGAATAGTTCAGTACACACCTGCTCCATGCATGTGTTTTGACATATATACGTCCAAACACAGTTAATGATAAATGAAGCTTGGCCTTTCGTTAGGCCAATGGAGATCTCAGAACTTGCCATATTGCTGCATATGAGGTTTGCTTTGGGAAACACAATTTATTTAGTCAGTCTTAGCAGGGACGATGATTTAAATGTAATCACAGTCTCATGCGTGAGTGGAGAAAATGGTGAGAAGAATAAGACACTTGTAGGCTGTCTGCATTTGGAGGAGGATATCAAATGAATAGAGTGCCAGAGAGGGCCAAGCTGCGATGGATTAGAAGGCCTTTTTTCGCCATTCATCATTCAGTGCTGGGGGTCATGCGCAGTTAGTTGGTGAGCTCTCTGGGATCTGTAAAACTCTCTCTCTGATGGCTGCCTGTCAAAGGAGCCAAAGGATGGAGAAAACACAAACCATACTATATGATTCTTTCTGAATACCAGCAGATCAATTGCCTTCCGCTCAGCTTTGGCGCGTGAGACTATTTTATTATTAACTAGCGCAGGTTGGTCTAGAGGCTGTTTTGCAATGACACGTGGGTGCCAAGCTCTCATCTGTGTCATGTTTAGTGTGAGCGCTGATCACAGCTTTCATCGTGGCTCAGCCGTGATTCCCTCCCAGCCTATCAGTTCCACTCGGCGAGTGAGGATCTGGGATTACACACATATGGGCATGAATTATCAATGCCTGCTCAGGCTTAAAAAGCCACTCAAACTGAGACACCAGGCTGGCGGTAGGCTGCATGATCCAAACTAGCCACCACAGTGGGATCAGCATGCAGAATACAAACACACAGTCACAGAGGGATCTCTCTCTGACAGAGAGCCAGCTCTGAAAAGGCCTCTCATTAGAACAGAGCTGATTGCTGCTCTCCCTTTTCCGCAGGCAGCCACTCAACGTCCATCACGTGTCAACGACTTCATGTTTTTTACCTCATATTTTTATCTCCAACCTGGAAACCTTTCTAAACCACAGCTTTACACTCATGCCAGCAGTGTGTAGCCATGAGAGAATACAAGGTCCTTACAGTTAAAATAAAATACAGAAAAATTTGTTTTTTGTAAACACTCACCCTGTTGATTAATATGCAGGCAAGTTGTGGAGCACTCATACAGAGAGGGAAATTTGTCCTGTGGTTTAATTAGGGAGGTGCTGGGCCAATTTTCACTCAGTAATTATGGCGGCATATCATAGTGACCTTTCCGGCATTTTCTGCACATTTGGCTTTTACCAGATCATGTATTATTCAAGCACATTGTCGTGTGCAGTCTGCAAACTACCGTCTGAGAAAACAGAGCCTCTGTTTTTCTCACACTCTCTAGTATTTTTATTCATTCCCTTGTCACATTTCTGTCCTGAAATCGACTTCCTCATTCAAATTTTACCTGTTTAGCTTTGAGCCAAAGTAAAATAAGAACATTAACCATTGCATTAGTTCCATAAGATGCACAGCTCATAAATCGTTTAATACACATGACTGTTTCAATTAATTTCAGTCAATTAATGAGACATTGTGACAAAATTAAAACAAGTCATTTTCAAATCTGGCACACTAAACCTCCCCCACAAACCCAAACTTTTCTAAAACGAGTGTGCGGAAAGAATTAATTTGATTCATAGCGAGAATCAGTACATTACCTGTGCTTCCAGACGTTTATGACTCATAACAAAATCGAATTAGGGCTATGCATTTCTGTACCTTCCCTAAGCTAGGCCCCATGCTACACATTTTCCCAGGAAGTGCGTAGGGAAACGAGATGAGCTAGGATATTTTGTACAAATTAGAACAAAATCATGCGGCTACAAGTACTGTCAAGAGAAAATGCTGCAGGTAAGGGTTTTCATCTGCAGATAGCAAACAGCTAGAGTTTGTGGCACTTACCCAAAGCAAATGAGATGAACTATAATCAAGTGCTGCTTTAAGGAGATCTCCAATTATCACGGAGCTCTGAGATCTTACACACAGCCACACTCATTAAAATCGACCCCCAGGAATCAATTCGAAACAGGTAATGGGACAAGGAAAAATACAAACATATTACGTGTAAGGCAGGGTTTCAAACTTTTAGGAATGAGGTAGCTGGTTTTGATTTTTGGGGAGCAGAGATCTTGTAACACTCATTACTCATAATAATGTAGAATGATCTACAGTACCAATGGACAAATGGACAAATCATGACTTTATTAGCTAAGGAAACTGTGCTGCTCGGTTCTGAGTATCTGAGTAGCTTAATGTCACATCCAGAGCCTCTTCAAACTACACCTGAAGCACAAACCTTTACTCTGAGCCAGTCCAACCATTCATTTGCTACCAGTCCCTGTGCTACTGCTCAACTGTGGTTATTAAGGGATCTCTTTCGAGACAGCAAGACAAACATGATCATATTGAGAAGTCTGTTTGTTTGCTTTTATGCATTACCAGGAAGGATACTGCATTCCATTACTGACCTCTACCTCACAATACCTACTTCCTCCTTTCGTCTACTTCTCTATATACCTGTACGCCAGTGTGTTTGACCTCTGACCTTTTGACTATAACTGAGGATGTCTGAGGATTTGGATTTGTTCAGAAAAAGGTGCCTTTCATATTACAACTAAGAAGTAGTAGCTAACATAATGTCTGAAAAAGCTTTGCTCCAAATGTTATCATGCACATGATTCTGAAAAGAGCATCAGTCCTTCTTGCATGTTAATTAGTCTGCCTAGTATAAAGCGTCTACCGTCCCCGAGATCGCTCCTTGGATGACTGTAGTTTAGCAGGTTGTGGGATTTGGAAGAAAACACTTTAGCTACAGAATGAAGGTGAATTAGGTCAGTGCAACATGCTTTAAATGTAAACATAGCTACACAGTAGCTAAGTACCAGAAAACTGGTATACCAGTTAATACTTGGTAGATTCCCCCACGGGATCTTGAAGAGAACGTTGCACATCCTCACGGTGATGTTTGTTGAGGCCCCAGCATTGAATTCCCATGTTACTTGAGGCAGTGTTGAACGATTCTTGCCAGATTCACAATCACCCAGAGGCTTTTTCAACTAAATCCAATTCTCTAGGATCAAGGCTCATATCTATCTCCTAGTCACCACATATACTGTGTACATCTATATCCAAGCATTGTGCCAGAAACGGTATTGTTTTCAGTTATAAGAAAAAAAAAGTACATCATTTCATTGTAACATGTAGGGTCATATCTCTGGAAACGTCATCTGTATTTCATAAAAAAAAAAATTACATTGGCATAAGTGTTAACCCCCCGTGAACTCCCCCTTTCCACACTTTCTACAAAAGTGCTACAATATAACACTAATGTAGACTTAACTGGAATTACAACTTGTGCGATGAATTTACACAAAAAAGGCAATACAATTGAAGCAATACAGTTTGCAATATTATTAACAACTAAAAACTGTAAAGTTGTGATTGCGTAACTATTCACCCCCTTTGCTGTCAAACCCCCTACATGAGTTCAACATACACAGAAGTACCAGAAAAAACAGTTAATACTTGGTAGGTCCCCCACAGGATCTTGGAGGGAACGTTGCACAGCTTGTTGAAGCCCCAGCATTGAATGTTACTTGAGTACTCAGTGTTGCACGTTGACACTGCTCACGTTCATCCAGAGTCTTTTTACGGCCACGCTGCTGTCGTGAGTTCGAGGATTTTCCAGAAGTCATGATACACCCTTGAAATGCTCATGAAAATCCAATGCTCAGTGCTCAAACGTGAAAATTTGCTTCTACCTCTGAAATGCTATGACCCATCTCACGAGCTTCAACTATTAAACATGCTCTAGACTAAACTATGAAACCGCTCTAGAAGCTTCCATAAGTGCCTATCACTTTATATACAGTACGCACTGGCGGATGCCAGCAGTTATGTGCATAAATGGTGTTACTATGCATTTTGCATAGGTTCCAGTACCAGTTTTTCTGTGCTTTCCTGTACCAGAATTGGTAGCTATCGTAATGTCTGAAAACTGAAAAAGCTTTGCCCCAAATGTTATTTTTCTCACATTCATGAACTTGAAAAGAGCATCAGTCCTTCTTGCATGCTAATTAATCTGCCTGGTAAAAAGCATCCTGCCATCCACCAGATCGCTCCTCCGATGACTGTAGTTTAGCAGGTTGTAGGATTCAGAAGTAAACACTTCAGCTACAGCAAGTACAGAAAGTGAATTATTCACTGCATTAAATTTAAATATAACTATACACCAAATGAAAATTATATTAAATGGAAAAATTAAAAGTCAGTAACTTGTTTTCTGTATCTCTCGTTAACCTATTTGTCTGTCAAGTGGCTATGAATAACAACTAATAGAATAACACATGGGCCGATCCCTTATCGTCTATCCCTCATCTACAGCCGTATTGTTTACCCTGTGAGCTGTAGCAATACATTAACATTGTCTAGTACAGGCTATAAGCTATGTCAAGTGATATTCAAATGACTGTTGGCAACACAATGTGGCCAATGTACAATTAAGTGTATAGTCATGAGAAGCCAAGCAATGTTGTGATCACCAACTGGAGTAAAGGAGAAGGATATATTTCCCTGTTTTGCTATATTTTCAGTTCCACATGTTCTTTCCCATGGGTGAGCTCCAAAAGCTGGCAGCAATTACTTGGAGTCATGGTATGAGTTTTTTTAGTTAGTCTTTTAAAATATCTGTGTGTGAAATGTTTCCTGTTGACGCCCACGTGCTGCTCTTTTCTGGTTGCTCTCACCATCTTGAGGATTGAAGGTTAACCGTTTACAAAACACCATCGTTTGCCAAAAACTCTAACCGACGGCGCTCGAGATCCTGGCCTCATCTACAATTCACCGAGAAGCTGAATCTGTAATTTTGCTAGTTCTTCTTCCTTCGTACTAGTGCTAGAAGGAGTGCTATCCTGTAATTCACATCATATTAGCATATCATCATCAGGACTGACTAGTTCTATGTTCTGTCATGCAGGAACTCTTGTCATGTTCAATCGTATCTCAAAATTTTAGTGACGCTTTAAACTGTCTTTGTCTCCAAAAAGGACTCGAAAGTAAAACTGCTGTTCTCACATTCTACTTACTCAGATGATTTTTTAGAAGGGATATAATAAAAATGTGTTTTAGGATGACTTCAAGACGTGCCTGGAAGTCACTTTCAAGCCCATCTAACTGAATTTCCCACTACTTTAGTGTTGCCTTCTACTTTTATTACTGTGTACGCTGTTTAGGTGCAAACGAGAATGGATATAAGTCGGTAACGTGAAAGGAGCGGATTCAACAGATTTTTCTTTTAAGACTTGAGTGTTTTGTGATTTCTTTGAAAATATAAAGTTTGTATAACAAAGGATGGCTTAGGATCAATCAAAATGTAAGATGAAATAGGCTGACACAGGTAACATCTGTATTAGACCTCAGCTTTTCTTGGGTTTTTTTTTAAATGCATTTTCAGCACACTGCTTCGAAAACAACGTACTCGTAGCCTGGGTTGTGTAAAGTTCATTTAAAAAGTTTAGTACTTTTAGTAAAAACTTTTAGGATGTGACCTGAAGGCAGCGATTAAAGGATAAATTAATTAAAGTGGAATTCACACTTCATTTGAATGCTGTTATGTAGATAAGATTGATGGTAGTTAATAATTTCAGTTTCGTGGACCATTTAGAATTGACAAGGATGATTGTCACTATGGCAACCGAAGGTATCTTTAGGCATGTGGGCACTAGTTAGTGGTACTAGAGATGTTAGTCAGAGGACTAATTTTGGCATGCTGAAGATGTACTATTTCAAAATCTGGCACTGTTGACTGGGCCAACTCGACTTGGGCTTAGGCAAATATCTCCTGCAGAAGTGAAGATTTATTTCAGAATTATACAGAATTAGTGCTGTCATAGTCGGTTATCCAACCAACACTCTGTCTTGTAAATCTCAATTCTGCATGCTGACAAAACTGACTTGGAAGTTTGCTTTTCTAATAAACAATTTTAGCTGCATCTCATGAGTTGGCTTGAACCCATGAGTCCTAAAAGTCTTGTGTGTTAAAATTTGGCAACCATGGTGTAGAACCTGCCAATGTTTTCAAATTGCTGTATGTACCAAGATGTACCCAGATCTGCAACCTCTTTGCATTTACATTTATATTTATGGCATTTGGCAGACACCCATATCCAGAGTGACTTATATTTATGTCATTTATACAACGGAGCTGGTGAGAGTTAAGGGCCTTGCTCAAGGGCCCGATGGTCGCAGCTTGGTGCTGATGGGATTTGAACTCTTTCTATCAGTAGTCTAATGACTTAACCACTGCCTTCTTTGGTTAGTCTTCTATGTACTTCATTAACCAATTACAAATTGAGTTTCTTACTTCTTAGAACACCGTATCTAGAGAGAAAGATGACAGAGGTGAAACTAAAATGTACATTAAAGACTCGTGTTCATGTGTGCAGAGGCACCTGATATATACAGAGACTTGCACAGCAGCATCCTAACTAGGTCATTTGGGGATTAATTATGGCGTTAACTGTGGGTGTCAAAGCTGGGAAATGCCCAGTCTCACTTGCATTCACACGTACTCCCTGTCTCTGACATAGGCATGCAAAAGTGCATTTGAGAATGCTGGAGGGATTTTCTGGACACCGAGACTGCTGGAGGCTGAAGTGATGGGTTCCTGTTTGTGAGGGTTTCTTTAACGAAATGCTTAAAACGAGCAAATGAGAGTGGTGCTTATCCAGCAAAATTGCTGCTAGATGGGGCAGAAAGTGCACAAATTTTCTATGACACTCCTGTAATGAGGTTTTATATTGACCCAACAGCAGCGTGCGGAATTGCTCGCTGCTCCGCTCCCTCGTGCTTTTACCTGTAGTGTTCATTCTCCCATGCCATTTATTTCTCTCTCCACTCTGCCTGAACCACACCGTGCACAGACAGGTGGCAAAGCAGTGTACATCTCTCAAACATCATCACATATTCAAGAACTCCATTATTTAACTGGTGTGAGTAAGAGCAGGGAGACAGATGGAACAAAGATGAAGGGGAGAAGAAATCATGTCAGAAACTCATGCTGGGAGATCAATCTCCACACACAATGTGAAATGCAAGTATATATTATGGAAATGTGACTTTCTACAAGACCCACATCCCAACCACTAACTGACATTTGAGATTAATTCAAAATGGAATAATACTTGTCTGCTTTACATAAAATATGCCTGATGGGAATAGCCCGTCCCATGGCTAAAACAAACTACAGAACTATCCTGAACCTGAGCCAAGGAAACCAGCAGAAGTGATGTAACCTGCACTATAAGTGCTGGGAAAACAAAACAGTTTACACAAGCAGTGTGTTCTATTCATAAGGAGGCAGCTTGGGTATGCAACTGAGATTTGCACTGCCCCAATCAGAATGTAATATTCCACATACAGTTGTAGTCGGAAGTTTACAGACACTCTTCACGGACACGAATGTCATGGCGATATTGGGATTTCTTTGACCTGGTCTTTTTCTGAGGTAGAATGAGTGTTGACAAGTTTAATTTTGCGAGGGGGTGGGGCTTCTAAAATCAATATTACACACCTAATATTTGGTTAAATGTCCCATATCAAGTTGCACCTTGACCAGTTGCTTTTGGTAGCCATCAACAAGCTTCTAGCAGAATTCTAGTTTACATTTGATCACTCTTCTTGGCAGAATTGGTGGAGTTCAGTTTATCCCATTCTGCCCCAGAAAAACAACAGTTCAAAGAAATCACAGAACGCCCGACATTGCCATTACCTTCATGTCCATGATGAGTATATGAAAACTTCTGATTGCAACTGCAGGTGCCTTATTCTGCACTTGAGGTCTTGGCCATATTTCTGTTCTTTGGACCAGACCTCTATGATAGTTTCACAGCAGACCAAATTGCCACTTCAAGTCACAGTTTACAAACATCAGTTAAGATAGACATAACATTAAAAGAGAGCAGCTTTTTGTTTTCATATACTGTCTGAATACTTAACTGACTAATGCAGCCAGTGTGACACAACCTCACAGCTTATGTAGCTAGCTTTTGTGACTAACTCACAGAGGATATAGTGGCCAGTAGCAATCTAGCTGTTATTTAATTGTCTAATTGTGTTTGTAATGTAATGAATGTGATGATATACAGTACAGGCCAAAAGTTTGGACACACCTTCTCATTCAATGCGTTTTCTTTATTTTCATGACTATTTACA
>JAOVVG010000018.1:6563309-6581606 GCA_028566375.1 Leptodoras nelsoni
TGGCCGCAAAAGGAGGCCCTACACCATACTAATAAATTATTGTGGTCTAAAATGACAGGTGTTTCATTGTCTAACCCATTTCAATGTCTAACATTTCATTGTCTATAATATATATATATATATATATATATTTTTTTTTTATTATTTTTTTTTTTCAGTGGCTGGGATTACACATCATCATGTATAATCATGAATGTGCCTTTGTCATGTGCAAATGTGAATGTGCAATTTTTTTGTATTGGTTTTATTCAGTTTAATTTTTTTGTCCACCATTAACATTTTTGTAAATGTTTTACCTTGGGTATGTATTCAGAAATTTCAGGCTGTAAATAAAATGAAATTCTAATTAAGGATTGTAGCTACCCTGAGCTTCAAGAACACAGGATGAGAGGGAAACATTGATTTCTTTTCTTTTCTCTTTTTTTTTTTCCCCGAGAATGTGTGTGTTGCCATGGATACTGCAGCAGCACATGACATCCAGCAGTGACCTAGTTGAGAGTGGTTTAAAACGTGCATATGATTGTGTGTGTGTGTGTGATGCAGGGAGACGGATCTCTAATGGGGACAATTAGGACTAAATTATGAAAGTGTTTTACATATGGAGTCAGAAGGCAAATTTGCAGGGGTGGAGGTGTCTTAAAACCATTTCATTCCTGATCGTTGACTACCACAGCTCTGCTAAATGTATTCAGATATGCTTATTAACCACATTTTATGGTGAGCTACATGTGGAATTTCATAAGATGCAGTTTTTTCCTTGATATGTAAAGACTAATAAAAAAAATCTTAGTATCATATCAAATGATGGAAGATCTAAGAGTCTAGACTGTTCTGGAAAAAAGATAAACAAGGTACAGCATATATGGTCCTTAAAATGACCAAGATTAAAAGTAAAGGTGATGAAAATAGCCAGGGGTTCATATGGTTGTGCTGACATTCTGTATAGAGCTTATCGTAGGTGTACATCCCAACATATATGTACGTAATGTGAACAAAATTTCTCACTGCCTGTTTTTTTTTTTTTTCCCCCAAGGGAAAATACTCCTCCTAATCCTCCTTTGTCCCTCAACTGATTTTGTAATGTTGGGAGGATGAATGATATAAATATGGAATTAAAAACAGCAGGGCATGCTGTTATTGGGATATAATCTGATGTGATGCACTACAACCCTGAAGTTGATTATTTTATGTCACTAATAATAGCATATCTTGAAGTATTTAATTCTTCCTGTTCTACAGCAGTCTGCTGACACTAACCTTTATTTATTTATTAAAGAATGACATTTGATCCATTTATAGTTACAATAAATATTGTGAGCGTCCATGAGTTCCTGTAATACATTTTTTTATAAACAGTTGTTCCTTCACCAGGCTCTCATTTATTCCCCTCTGGTGACGGTAATAAGGCAAATATTGTCATATTACTGAGAAAATGGAAACCCTCTCCAACATTATTGTATTATATATAATATTGCACAACGACAATATTGTAAGTTAGCATTTACCTGTTGTTTTCCCTGGATTTGCTTCCTGTTTCAGCTTCAGTGGATGAGACTTCCTCCAGTGCCTCCTGCTCCACAGAGCCACAGACGCGACTAAGTCGATCCTCACAGGTACCTTTTATCTCGGTACTTTATTGCATAATATATTCGCTACCTTTTTTTGTCATGTAAATGCGTACTTTGTATTTCATTCATTTTTGTCCCTGTGTCTGTACAGTCAGGGAGGCAGAGGAAGAAATCTGTTATGATGCCTCGTGTGGTTCTTACTCCACTGAAGGTCAACGGTGAACACGTCCCATCAGGTTACTTTCTTTTCCCTCTTATCCTGTCCTTCTCTTCCTCCTTTCCTGCGTTTCTCCACTCTTTCTGCAGTGGTTTGTAATCCCATTCACTCTTACTGTCGTCTGACAGTTTTTGTAATATCACACACTGACAGACTTTAATCATTTATACTGCTGTCTTCTCAAGGCCAGTACCCCCCACAGTTCCATCCTGTCAGCAGCCTCCTCTGTGTGTGTGTGTGTGTGTGTGTGTTAACACTAAAACAGCATCTTCCCATCAGGCACTGACTTTTTGTGTAGCTTGTTCTTAGTTACCTCCCTTTGCTCGCAGTGTATGAAACCAGTGTTTCTGGTTGTAAGCCATGCTCTGTGACCTATGGATATCTGACCCCCTCTGCTTTGCGTTTGCATCCTCACTTGAGATATCCACTTACCCTTCTTGCTCAGTATCTCCATGTCTGGGACATCTGTCCTTGTGGCTTTGTGTGCGTGCACTAGCCAGCACTTTTTTGCCTGCTGTTTCAGCCTCTCCAATGTCACTGGCTTTTCTGCCTGTGCTGCCCTTCCCAAACTCACTCATTCTCCAAGTCTCACCAGCCTCCCTCCTCCCCCACCTGTCCCCTCAGGAGCTGCGGGGAGGCGCAGGGAAGGGTCTTGGGGGGGTCCAGGCCCAACACTTCGAGCCCGCTCCGAGCTGGGCTGGAAACGCCCCCAGCACTTCAAGAGCATGCGTGGCCTACGTTCAGGTACAGAGGATGAGACCCTGTGGGACCCATTTGATCATTGCTTTTTACCCCAAACCCACGTAATATACCACTTAACCATTCCATCTCTTTACACTGTTCAGCACCACCTTCCAGACTGTCATAGGATGAAAGTGATAGGCTGTTAAAATAGTGAAAGAGCAGTAGAATAGGGTTTGCTGCACTGAACAGGGGTGTGATTTTATTTTGTATTTGTCATTACCATATGGCCATATTCTAAACTTTTGTTTTGTAGCTGGGGTTTGCCAGTGAGCATTTCATTTTGCTTTGGTTTGGTGAATGGAGACTGTACTGCTTGACTTTTTGCTTGTCTGCTAAGGCTAAGTAGTGAATGAAGAGCATGTTCTTGCTTTGCTATGCTGTTGTGACCGAGTGAACCGTTTTGCTGTACAGTAAAGGATCAAAGATTTTTGTGAAATAGGAATCACAATTATTTTTTACTTTTAATCACTGGTTAGTTCTCACAAACAGTTCTTTGACCAGTTATGTAAGGAAGAGTATGTGTTTTGTTTTTTTTTTCCCACAGTGAATTATCAGTGATTAAACTTTTTCTTTATTAGAGAACAAGTCATACCATATGATTTTATAGTTTTATAGTATTTGTAATGATCAGATTTTGGTTTACTTGATGTCGTGTATCTGCTATAGAGATTTGCATTGCAGCAGACAGACTGATGTAGCCCAGCTGTGTTCTACTAAATTAACACCTAATCAGAATAACCATGCTGTGGTGTAAACATGGTTGTTAAATTCTTACCTTACTTCAGCAGAACACTGTTGCTTCATTTTCCTAGTGGATATGAATGTGGCTTGACTGCGTTTTGAATTACTGACTTAATGTTACATTTTTTACTGCTAAACTCTAAGCAAGAAACTTCATGAATCATATTAGGATTCCCAGTGAGCACAGTGTCCTCCAAAATTTAAAAGCAAAACCAGCAGTGTGAATGTCTGGTTAAATACTTAGTCATTGGTTCTTTTCTTTTATATATAACATTTAGAGAGGAAATTTGCTAAATGCACTCTGTGTAGTTCATCACTGACAGCCTTTAAGCAAGACAGCTTATGCTCCATGAATCACTTGACCAAGTCATTCATTTCATTTAACTAAATGAGAATTTTAACCTTTAGGGAATAATATTAATCATTTTGTTTAGGACTAATTTTGTATAATTTGTACCTTCCCAATACAGTGGGCTTTTGGATTAGTTTAAAATTCATTCACTACTCAGCTTGTGTCTAGGTCACCGTGCTTCAGGTGTGTGTGTGGGGAGTCATGTAGTATACTTTCAGTGGTCATTGACACAGCAAGTAAGGAATAGTGGAGTGAGTTATGCTATGGTTGCATGAGTGCAAATCCTGCAAATTTGACAAAAGAAATCAAGGTCTCAATTTTAATACACGCTTTTATGCAGCCCTATATGCAATTCAACATTGTTTACAACCTGAAACCTGTCTTCAAAGATTGTTAGTGATCATTACTGATATACACCAATCAGGCATAATATTATGTCCACATTCTTTTCTCTACACTCATTGTCTATTTTCTCAGTTCCACTTAACATATAGATGCACTTAGTAGTTCTACAATTACAGTAGTACTGTAGTCCATCTGTTTCTCCACACACTTTGTTACTTCCCCATGACTCTCATGTTCTCTAATGGTCAGGACCAGCACAGATCAGGTACTATTTGGGTGGTGGATCATTCTCGGCACTGCAGTGACACTGATGTGGTGGTGGTGTGTTAGTGTGTGTTGTACTGGTGTGAGTGGATCAGACACAGCAGTGCTGCTGGAGTTTTTAAACTCTGTGTTCACTAACTGTGCACTTCTGAGACACATCCACCATATTGCTCCACCCTGTAAATGTAAAGTCAGAGGCAGTAGCTCATCTGTTGTTGCACAGTTTGTGTTGGTCATTCTCTAATCCTTCACCGCCTGACTATTTTCAGTCCAGCAGTGATGGTCAGGTGTTTAAAAACTCCAGCAGTCTGATCCACTCACACCAGTACAACACCTACTAACACACCACCACCATGTGAGTGTCACTACAGTGCTGAGAATGATCCACCACCCTAATAGTAGCTGATCTGTGTGGGTCCTGACCATTAGAGAACAGAGTAAAGGGGACTAACAAAGTATGCAGAGAAACAGATGGACTATAGTCTGTAACTAACTGTAGAACTACAAAATGCAATTTATATGGTAAGTGGAACTGAGAGAATGGACAATGAGTATAGAGACAAGGAGGTGGTCATAATGTTATGCCTGATTGGTGTATGCTAATATATTTGCAGTTCTTGGATATGTAGTATAGGGTTCTATATTATGTCACATAGAATTTGTCTTTGTGTCCCTCAGCAGCAGTGTTAATTTCAGGTTTAAATTTGCAGGACCCATGAAGAGGAATAGGGGTGGTGTGGAGGTGGACTTTGAGACCCCAGGCTCAATCCTGGTTAACACCAACATCCGTGCATTAATTAATACACGCACATTTGCAGCTTTTCCTCATCACTCTCAGCAACAGCTCCTTCAACTTCTGCCTGAAGTAGACAGACAGGTGTGTGGTTCTAGTTGCTATTCTTCTCTCATTTTCTGTTATGATTTCTATTACACATTTATCTAAATATGCAGACCTTGAATTATGATTCATGTTGATTTTTCTTTTTCTTTTTTTTTTTTTTTTTTTTTTTTAGGTTGGTCCTGATGGTCTTGCCCGACTCAGTAGTTCAGCACTGAATAACGAATTTTTCACTCATGCATCTCAAAGCTGGAAAGAGAGGCTCGCTGAAGGTTAGGATAACCTTAATACAGAAATGCAGTGCTATTTTTTTTTAATAGAGTCATGCTTTAACTATTTAGTATAAACATACTATGTTCACTTTTGTTGGAGATTAGATTAATATGGAAAGTCTTTTTCTCTCCAAGGTGAGTTTACACATGAGATGCAGGTTCGCTTTAGACAAGAGATGGAAAAGGAAAAGAAGGTGGAGGCATGGAAAGAGAAATTCTTTGAGGAGTATCATGGCCAAAAGTAAGCTTCTTTTGTCATATTTAAAATGACTCCATAGCACTTAATCCAAGTTCTGATTAAAAAGTTCTTAAATGTGTAATTAACTAACATGGACTACTCAACACTTTTCTAGGTCTGGCTTAACCCGTGAGGAGGCATTAAAACTCACAGTGAGTGATGCAGGAGACGTTTCTGGGTCAGTCCTTGGGGCTGATACTGCTGCAGCCACACCCAAGAGGAGGGGCGTTGGAAGACGAAGAAGGGAGGGTCGTATTCGGAGGCGATCACGTGCTGACCTCAGACGCAGGGCACGCCGCCCACTCTGCAAGACCACTCCTGCAGCGGTGGCTCAAGAACAGACAGAGACCCAGGCAGCTTTGGAAGTTGTGGCCCCAACTGCGTCACCTGTCCCAGAAACCAGCACAGTGCAGGCAGAGATTGTCCTTCAAGCCGATTCAGAATCTGAAGCTCCAGTTGAGACAATCTGTAAAGAGGCAGCTCCCTCCCCTGCCCCTGTGTCTACTCCTGCTCCCGCCTCTACAAGCTCAACCTGCGATGAACCAGAAGGTTCCACCAGCCTGCTGCCTGAGGTTGTTGAGCCCACTGTTGCCTCCACCTCTTCTCCTTCCTCATCATCTTCATCAACATCCTCATCATCCTCTCCATCATCATCTCCTTCCTCTACCTCTGACCAGCAAGGAGCCTTTGCTGCTAGCTCTGACTCATCATCTTCCTCCTCATCCTCAACTGCTGCTGTTGCCACTGACCCACTGGATGATGGTGCCTCGGTCACCACTGGCACAGCAGGCACTGGTGCAAGCAGCAGGGACAGCAGCCCTGCAGCAAGTCCTGCTACAGCCAGCCCTGCCATCCAGCTCAAGGAACAGAAAAGGAGACCCGACGAGTCCCAGGCCTTCACCAGCTTTCCCGAGAAGAGAGCACGGCTGGATGAGCATCAGTCCTTTCGTAACACAGTTGACTGTGTGCACTCAGAAAAGCCGCAGCCTACAACAGAGGAACCCAAGGTCCCGCCAATCCGGGTATGATGGTTTTGTTTGTAGTAGATTTAGTGTTTCACAGCATTTCAAGGCAATTCTATAGAATTTTTGTCATTAATATTACAATTATGTTCTTACATGTATTAATATTATCATTAATTCCTTACACTGTGCAGTTTTCTTTAGGAATTGTAATAATACTTTAAATAACTGTGTGCCTGTGTGTTTTTTTTCCTTTTCTTCCATCTCCTTTTTTCCTAGATTCAGCTCTCCCGGATCAAACCCCCATGGGTCAAAGGGCCGCCAACGTACCAAATCTGTCCCCGCATCGTGCCCCCCAACGAGGGGTCGCGGCGGAGTGGGACGGGGGCGCGCACCTTGGCGGACATCAAGGCCCGTGCCCAGCAAGCCCGTGCCCAGCGGGAAGCCGCTGCTGCTGTTGCAGCCACTGGGGACGGGGCAGGGCCTGGGGGGGGCGGCCCGGGGGGTGGTACTGGGATATCGGATTGCTCCAGCGGGAGGCGTTCAAGAGAGCACCCGGGTCCCGTTGAACCTGGAGGAGGAGGAGGAGGAAGAGTTGATGTGGAGGACCAGGAATCGCCTGCGAGCTCTCGTTCGTCTGGATCACAACTACAGCTATCCAGTGTAGAAACTCCAGAAAAACCTCAAGCATCTACCCCACAAACTGTGCCGTCTCCATCCTCTGTATCCTCCAATCCATCAGTGTTACCTTCTGAGTCCCCTAAGACCATCACGCCATCACCAACTGAGACGGACAGTCCAGCCTCCCAGGACCAGGTGGATGATATCTGTGGAGGGGAGGAGGTGACTGTCAGCTCCATTGATAAAGCCTCTGAGCAGACCTCTGACACTCCTGTGCCTACTCCCAGTGAGCCTGAGTCTGTCGGCAGCCAACAAGAAAGTAGGGCTGAAGAAGCAGATTCAAATGACAGCAGAACAGTTACTCCAAATTACACACCAGTGTCCAGTGAAGCAGTAAATCTTGTTCCCACATCAATACCGGACTCACTGCCTAGATTTGGTGCCCAAGGTGTGGATGTGATCAGAACCTTGGCGGCATCATCACAGTCTTGGGAAGGTGAGCAGAATTTGGGTGAGCATCGTTCTGCCACTACTGGGGTCATACAGCATGGGTCAGATGTGAAACTCCCCAAACAGACATTTGTTACAGCCCGTAATGGTTTTGTAGGAGGTGCAGAGGATCATGTCATTAGGGAGAGAGTATTGCAGGAGCACAAGAGTGCAGAGATTGAAAGTGATGGTAAATATGTAACTTCTGTCTCCTGTCTACCAAATAATATGAGGGAGGAAGATAATGGTGTGCACAGTGACTCCACAGAGACAGCATCAGACTTTGAGAATGAAACTCCAGAGGATGATGCAGTGGACTGGCACAGAACGATAGACCATAATGGAGTGCAGGGTCAGAATTCAAAGTCTCAAAATCAGCCTGTCATTCAGACACCAAATCGTCTTACTTCTTGCACTTTGAGCTCTCCCCAGCATCAGCAGCCTGTCATCCAGGCCCATGTTTCTAACCCTGCCCACAGCCAAACTGTCATTCAGGCTCGTTTCCCCAATGGCATACCAAACCAGCCAGTGATTCAGACACAAAAGCACCATTCAGTCCACACCCATGGCATAAACCATGTCCAGGAGCAAAACTCCAATGCCTTGACCCAGGTCCATGTGCAGCCATATTTCATGCATGTAGAGAAGGACCAAAGCAAGGCTCACTGTCTCAATGAGAGTAGCAGTGTAGGAAAGCCATTTATTTTAACAGAAGATGATTCAAAACCTTTCTGTCGAGGGCCTGCAGATGATTCTGCATTAAAAATGTCTGCTGGCCTTTCTGCTGTTAAGAGAATTCAAGGTACTGCACGGCCCGTATCCTCTGTAGAAGCAAACAATCCTCTGGTTACCCAGCTTCTTCAAGGCAGCCTGCCTTTGGAGAAAGTCCTACCCCAGTCACACTCTGCAAGTAAGCTGGAGATAAACAGACTTCCAGGGGCACCAGCAGGCTTGCCACCCAACCGCCAGCCTGGGGGATCTCCTAGAAACATGACTCCCCGCTTCAGAGCCTCAACTGAAACAGGTGGAACTGCAGAACCTGCTGGTTCAGACTTTCAGCACAAAGTCCCTTCTACCCATCAGTCACCTGGGCCTGGAAGGAATTATGGTCCCTCGCCGCCTGCTACTTCACAGACTCGAATGGCATGTTTGCTTGATGAAGCCAGCTCCCGTGGCACAGTTGTTCAGCAGTTTGTTCCTCAGCAGTCAGGGAGCATTGTGCCTCCTGGTGCAGTACCTGTCATCACGTCCCTGCCCTCCACTTCTTCCTCATCTAGGCATTCATTGGACATGAACTCCCAAAATGCTCAAGCGTTGGAGTCAGCTGTGATAAAAGAACACCACATCCCTCAGCCCTCACGTGGTGACACTCCAGAGAGGCAAGCAGCTGGTCTTCAGCAACACTCTCAACACCTCTCCCAGGCAGTCTGCAGAACCACACCTGATGCTCCTTCCCCTCCATGTGGTGACCTTTGTCCTTCTGAAGTTGTACCTACTGTTAAGATCAGCTGGCGCCCATCCAAATCACAGCCACCAAAGCCTCAGTCCTATCAGCCACAGCTCTCTCATGGGGCTAGTGTGAAAAATGAAGTCTCCTCTCGCCCCTCATGCCAGCAAGCTCTCACCAAAAATTCACAAGCTCTAAAGGGTGGCAATGGCTCTGTTGTTATCACTAAAAAAGAGCCCCAGAGCTCCATAGACAGTTATTCAGGAAGTGGGGGAGCCATGGAAGGACTGCTTAACATGGAAATGTCACTAGCAAGAATGGCAAAAAAAGAGCAAGGTAAAAACCTTTACACCCGTCATACAGACTCCTCAGTCTCGCCTGTGTCCTCTTCTCCTTCCTCTACCTCTGCCTCGTCGTTTCCCTACCATTTTTATGGAAAGTTGCCCAAGTTGCAGCAGAGTGGAGGTGGGGGTGCACTGAGTGGAGACACTGGAGGAGGGTCCTCATCTGGCTTCAGCTACACAGCTAATGTCTCTGTAGTGGACGGTAGTGGCTTCTCGCGCAGCATAGCAGACAGTGTGCTGCAGCTGCGGCCATGCGGGAACACTGGAAGCCAGAACACTGCCCTTAGTATCCAGGCGTTTGCTGACAGTGCAGCAGAGGAAGTGGCTCTTAAATGCTCCTGTCGCCTCAAGGCCATGATTATGTGCCAGGGCTGCGGTGCCTTCTGCCATGACGATTGCATCGGCCCTTCCAAACTCTGTGTTTCCTGTCTAGTGGTCAGATAGTGTGTTACAGCACCTCTGAACTGAGTCTAAGTCAGTGTTAATGTATTGGCCTCCTCAGACTTAACCTGTTCTCAAAAACCAGAGGAACTTGTGGACTCAACTGAGCAAAGAATATATGGTAGAACATTTGGTGTGGATATCTGGCCTGATTTTTTTGATGTTGGACAAAGCAAAACAATAGGGCTGATAGATGCCCAGCAAGATCAAATTTAGTCTGTATTTTTGCTTCATATTTTTTTCTATTGCTGTTATGATGGTGTTATGATGTGTATTATTATTGTTATTATTATGATTATTATAATTATTGGTGGTATTAAGTGAATATACATGGCACAGTTGATTGTAGATTGTGCCTTGTCTTTCTTTCCCACAAAACATTTACCTCATCTACTTGACACCAATCATTGGTTCAGTGTGAAAATGGTGGTGTTCATGTTTGCGTTTTTCTCTCACCTACCTCTCTGAAAAGAGAGCGTGAAGAGTTGTTTTGCGCATCTTGTCTTGCAAAGAAATATTTTTTTAAATCATTAAACAAGCCAGTTCTTTTGTTATTTTGTAAGTGCTTCCTTTCCTTTTTTTATTTTCTTATCCAAAGTGAAGTCCAGTCCTGTACATGGCGGTTAAGCACAGTATTCTCACCTAATAAAGCTGACAGTGAACAGATTGGCTCCTACATTTACTTTTCTTTTACCTTGCACTGTAAAATGAAAACTATGTGATGTTTATGTGGTTTAGGAATCATTTCTGAAGATCTCAGAACAGTTTTCCCCGTCATAACCACTACCACACAATTCCGCACAATTTACCACATGATTTGTAATGGTAGTATTAATCAATAACAGGCTCCTGCATTAAATAGGAAGTTTGTATTCAATTTATATAAGTAACATTAAAACAAATTGCAATATCAAGGCCTGTTTTACACTTGACATTCGTTGGATTATTTATGGTATGCCATTTTTTGAAGTTTTAATGGAGTAGCACAGGCATGTAATTTTCTCACTAATGGACATCGATGCTGAACATTGAAAAGGTCTGACTGACGTAGTGAAAACATTTAATGTATGAGAGGTTCACCTTTGCACATTTTAATTACAGGTCATGTTAGTATACACATTATGACAATCACTTTGATTTATTATTGATTTTTTTTCATATAGAATTGGAGAGAAAAAACATTCAGAACAATGCATCCTATTTCAGCTTAAACAGTGATTTTAAAGTAAATATTAGAAGTGTTTGAAAACATCTCAAAAAGCAGATGTAAGGGATCATGGGAAGAGGAAAAGGTTGCATATGGACATAAAAAAAATTAGAAATACGTTTCATTTATGTTCTAAAATGTCTTTCAAAGGAATTACTTTTCATATGCTCGAGTATTCTCAAAAAGAACATACTTTTTGTCTGCATTGGTTTGCATTCCTCTAAAATCTGAGGGCAGAAAAGAGATGTGCAAAAATAATGTGCAAATAATGCCACATCATTTCTGTGATTCAGTAGGCAAGTGCCATTAGTGAAATAATAAACCTTAAATGATTTCTCCCTTTTTTCCATTTCACTCACATGAAAGTCAGAATCCTAGCCATTTAATGGCATAGCATACATTATTTTTATTCAGTCTTCAGTTTTTCCTGCATTGTTTTGTACTGTATATTCAAGGAAATGCATGGAAATTAATATCAGTAGTGATGGCCACATAAGGACATTATAGGGACAGTTTATTAGCAGTATAGTTGACCTACTGACCTACTTCATATTTCATGGTTTTGTCAGAATCCTGATTGTGGCTTTAAAATAGGCTGTTTAGTACCTCTAGTAAACAGATTCACTGATACCAGGAAGTGTTTATTTCTTCCCTTTAACCATGCTGATTATTTAGCCATTAAATTTGTGCACATTACTTCCAGCAAGGCAGGAGATGTGTGAGGACGAAGTGAGGGACATTTTAGGATTTGTACATAGTCTATGGATGAACTGAAATAAGTCAACCCAGTAAACTGATGGTCTACTTCTCTCTGTAATATAGAAGGTATGTCTTGAGAGGCTCTGGAAGAGGCAGGCTGAGGATCCTCTCCCTCAGGAAGTTAACAGGAGCTTCTGTAACTCTTGCTTCCTTCCTCCTTCCATCCTCACCTTCTCTAAGCTCGTCGTCCACTCGTTCGCAAACGCCCCTGCAGTCCTCGTTGTCGTCGTCATCTGATTCTGACTGGTTGTTATTGTCGTCTATAGCTCTGGGGATCAGGCGACTCATGAACATGTAGTGGTTGGTCAGAAGGGTGGAGTCACGTTCACGTCTTTGTCTCAAACGAGACCTGCCTCTGGATCCCGTGTTTTGGGGAAGAGGCCATAAACCAGTCACGGATTTCTTCAGGGTCTGCCGGATGGAAATGCGAGCCAGGTCCTGGAGACTTCGCACTTCAAACATGACAGCTGCAAAAGATCCATCATTCATCATTAGTAACCACTTTATCATGGTAAGGGTTGCTGTAATATCCCAGAAACACTGCATGCAAAGCAGGAAGGCACCCTGGATGGGACCTCAGTCGACTGCTGGGCATCATGAACACTCATTCACACCTAGGGGCAATATAGAGTAGCTAGTCCACTTACTGGCATGTTTTTGGGGAAAAAACTTAATGAAACTGCACAGACACTAACCAGAGCTCAACAGGGAATCCTAGAGCTGTAACAGTAGCAACACTACTAACTGTGCCTCTCTACTACCCATGAAACAATATAATAACTGAAAAAGCCCTAGCCAGGCATCAGAAAGTTCATATTCATCTCAAAATGGGTTTAACAAGTAATTCATCTTCAGACAAATATAATATTGCTGTAGCGTACTTACGTAGTGGTACTGCTCTGAGTTTGCCATTTTCTCTGTGTTTTGGAAGCACCAGAGGTGCAAAGGATACAGCAATTATCTTCTTTGTGTCCCATGAGTTGTACCCTGTCCGAGTAATTTTGGTAAGCTGAAAGAAAAACACTTTTAAGGTTTATTAACAACTAAAGATTTAAAAAATGACTCAGAACATTATATAATTCAATATTTACAATATTTTTGTAAAGTGCTTAGAAACGTCCCTATCTGATACGGAAATACTGTTATGAACCTAACCTGGATCTTTTAAGGATTCCTCCAGAGTGGACAACCCAAAGAAGCCTTTAAATCCCTCTGCTCAGGGCAGAGGTGGCTCAGTGGTTAAGGTGTTGGGTTACTGAATAAAAAGTTGGGGATTTAAGCCCCAGCACTACCAAGCTGCCACTGTTGGGCCCCTGAACAAGACCCTTAACCTTCAACTGCTCAGTTGTATAAAATGAGATAAATATAAGTCACTCTGGATAAGGGTGTCTGCCAAATGCCTTAAATGTAAATGTTTAAATGTTAAATATTTGAGAATGTGGCACAATAAAATATGGATCCAGCAAAGATCTGTGAAGTTTGCATTATCATCATGTCACTACTTTCTTACTGGATGAGAAGGCTCCTTTCTGAAGCGCTCTTTGGATGCTTAAGGGTTCTTCCATCCTAAAGAGGTTCTACATTTATTGAAAATAAATAACACTGCTGTAGGTTCTTTATATAAACATCAACAGTTTACCCAGAGGGACAAACTAAAGGAGGTTGTACATTATTAATCTGTAAAAAACAGAATTTTACTTCTACTTCTCACATTGAAATTGAACTATAATTCTTTTAACAGTTTCTTTTACATTTTCTTCTAACAGGCATAGAAACCATGCCTAACCACATGCCAGATATGCTCACCTTTTCTTCCAAAGGGAGCACCAAGATACCCCCAACCTTTAGCAGGTTCTTCATGAAGTCCTCATGCTCTCTCTGAACCCCTGCTCCACAGTACACTCTGTCATACTGTCGGCTTTCCGGGGCAATCTCCAGACAGTTCCCCACTACAAACGACGGCTCACAGAACTCAAACCTGGTGCACATCATATGTCCAAGTCAGCATAATGCTAGAATCCATGATTTACTTGACCTTATTTGCAATACTAAACTATAAATCCTCCGAGTGCATGGATACTGACTTGTCAAAGCTGTCACTTGTCTTGATAAAGCAGTCCAGTTTCTGATAAGCATACTCAATGACATCAGCATGGAGTTCAACACCATGATTCACACCAAATGGACCTAGATAGGTAAACATCTAAGTCAATAAACACATAGAATCCTGAAAAAGATCATTCAGATCATTCATTGAATCATGTAACCACCCCTAGTGTTGGGGCTTTTAAGAACATGCTGCTGTAAATATGGTATTATTTTGCATACAGATTACCATGACTCAAACCACAGTGTGTTGTTTAGCAGGAGTGACCTCCACCAGATATGCCCAATGCCCATAGAAAAGTAAATACATTCCAGTCTGTCATGGGAATTTACTTACTGTCACTACAAATACCAATTTATATTTCTCATTAAGCTTTAATAGGAAAATCTACATTCTACACTCTTACATTTGATCATGCAGCATATTCACAGCTTCCTCTACCTCACATGACAGACAACCTCAGTGCTCAATCCTATTCATAAACCTTGGACTTACCCAATATGAGGCCCACCATGGTGCTGAGATATCCTGTTCCACTTCCCAGGTTGAGGAAGGACAGGCCAGGCTGTAGATCCAGAGCCTCCATCACCTCCGAATAGATGCAGGGTGCAGACAGGTGGATGTTACCATGCCTCCAAGCTAAATCCTTATAAGCACTGTCTCGGAACTCATCCAGGTAGTAGTCGGCTCGGTCGATGGCCCTGAAAGCACACTCCACCAGCTCTGAACGAATGTACTGGGCTTCTTTTAGGTTGTCGATCAACTCATCATTGTCCTCCCCTGCACTTACTGCACCTCCCATTGTTGCTGAGGAAGAACACAGTGTTAGAAACCGAAATGTGGATGTGATGTTGGTACTGAAACTAAATGATGCGGTACATCTAAATGATAAACACAGACGATCTATTCAATTTGCCCCTCTAAGCAGGCTGTTAAAGCAGGGACCTCCAATCTTATCCACAAAGGGCTGTTATAGGTACAGGTTTTTATTCCAATTAAGCAGGAACCACACTTGATTCCACTACTTTAATTAGTTGAGCTTGGCTTTCAACAGACTAAACAGACTAAGCGGGGCTTCTGCTTCAGCTGGAGTGAAAACTTGCACTCACAAAGGCTGTTTCAGGGTAAGAGTGGACACTCCTGCTTTATTTTCCACCATTATTTCACTCAGGGTGGCATGAAAGCCTCACAGGTCCAGTGTCCCTGGCTGAGCTTACTGTCTGTGTGGAGTACTGTGTGTCCTCGCTTTCTTTTGGATTTTTCTATTCTCGTACTGATAGGTGGATTGGTGACACCAACTTGTCCATAGGTGTGACCATGTGTGTGTGTGTGCATTGTGCCCTGCAATGGACCCATCCAGCGTGTATTCCCAAGACTCAGGATAGGCTCCTGATCCACCCCAACCCTCATCAATGCAAAGCAATGACCAGAAATGGATGGGTGGGTGAATGAATGAATGAATGAATGAATGAATGAATAATTGTACCCAACTTGAAAGAAGAACATTGGAGTTCCCCAGATTTTTCACATATGGTAGCTGGAAAGCAGGAATTCCCCAGAACAAATTTCCCAGAAAAAGTGCACCTCTGAGAAAGACTGCCACCACTAATCTGAACAAAATGTTCAAAACAAAGCTGCACTATCAGAGCGCACACTCTTATAATATACATTGAAAGGCTACATCACACTACTGTACTAAGTAGTATATTAAGCTAGAAGGCCATCTGCGGTAACTATGGTAACTGTGCTATGGGATTCATACTGTTTGTGTGCGGTTTTGGATGTAATCAAATTGAAGTTGCAAATTAGTGGCAAAAAAAGAGAGACCTTAATACCGTAATGCGCAGGTTGTTAAGATTAGATTAGATTACATTACATTAGTTGTGCAATAAAAATATCTCAGTCCATGTCATCCTATGATGACAATATGGATTCCATCCGGTTAATGAAAAAAGGAAGGTTGATTTTCAGCTCACCTCCAGCTGTAAGCAGGCGTTCAGGGTGAGATGGAAGCTGTTTCGCAGGTAATATGTGCTTTATGGTAAAAAAAAATAAATCCCCGGTCTGGTTAGCAGCAGCACAATCACAATGTCCGCTTATCTGAACTCGCGTGTGGTCTCTTGTCAGATCTGTGCATGGTTTATAAGCCTGGCGTCTTCTGCCATTAAAAAACGCTCAACACAAAATCGGCCACAGTTCAGGATGTAAACACTGAGCAGCTGATGTGTGACGTCACACATAAATCTGTGCGTGCGTGTGTGTGCGTGTGCGTGTGCGCGCATATATATATAGATATATAGATATATATCTTATATGCTTGTTTATTTGTTTGGTTTTGAATACAGATTGATTTTTATCCAAGGCAATTGCGCATTTGCACTCGAAAGCATCTAACTCCGAACTCACACTCGGCTTATAATGGCGTTGTTTCATAACACACTCAGTTCAATCATATAGGTGTAGTGGCTTACACTTTATAATCCCCCCATACGCTTGGATATATTTATGTCTGATATGTTCATATAACTGTCAAAAATCATCCAAATGTTTAATGTTCAAGACATTTATTTTAAGCTACTCAAATAATGGTGCAATAACCATTATAACCATTAATGCACCCTTAGAAAACAATGTGGACGAATAGCTTCAATAGTAGTTCCCTTGTTCAACCAGCAGAGGTCAGCAAAAAACAGAGAGAGAAAGAAAGAGAAATCCTGCCACAACTACAGTTCCACATACTCTTATTCTTATTTCTGTCACCTTGTTTCTCCATTTTGTTGCATTCCCAAGAAAAAGAAAATGATCACGTGATGTAGGTGATAGAATTTCCTTTTATTATATCACCAACAGATGAACAAAAGTCTATCAATATGCAGCAGTCACTAACACAGATACATTTACAAAATAAATATTGCAACAAGAGCGCCATTCAATTTGTACTTAAATATTACATTAATAATAATAATAATAATAATAACAATAAATAAATACATCATACTGTATCTGTTCAACCCACTTCACTGTGGAAGGTGTCAAAATACTTTTATGGAAAACAAAACTCATTAAATAAAAGAGAATATTAGAAAATAATATAAAAAATCGTTAAAAAATATTTGCACTTAAAAAAGAGATTAAAAATCTCTGTCTTTGAAATAAATACGACGGTTTATAAAACACTTGCTGTGGATATTTTTTTTAAATATTGCCTCTCTTAACACAAGAGGGCAACTATTCTCCTTATATTGAAGGTTAAAAAGCTGCTTATAGAATTTTGTGGTTGTAAAATAAATAAGCTCTTAAATAGACAATGACAAATAAATAAACAAAATAATCACCCAAATGTGAATAAATAATAAATTAAACATATCAGTGATCCATTTTTAAATAGTAATAACAATAAGATAAAGAAACTACAAACTATTATGGAAGTGCAGTATCTATGTTTTCAAATACTATGACCATTCTAAATGGGACAGGAACCAATTTCCACCAAATATGAGACAACATCATCATACATCATACAAACAACAGCAGTGCTGCAGCCTAATCGTGATCCATAAAGGGGACGCCATGAATCCTAAGTACCTGCAGACATTAAATGTCAACCACACACATATATGTACCCACACCCATACACCCACACTCACACACACACTCCCACACTCTGGCAGCTTGTTCATGACTTCCATTCGTTGAAAGTAGTAAGAACGGCAGACCTGGACGGGTGTGAGCTGGTCTCTGATAAGAGGTGGTCTCCAAAAAAACCAAAAAACCCACTGAAGTACTGAAGTGCCCAACTGACTTTTGGGGTCATGTTGAAATGGTACAGCAGCAAGACTGGATTTTTCAAATTTGGTCCATCTCTTTAAACTGCACAGAGCTTCGCAGTGCTCTTCATCATCACATACAAAACCTGAATGTCCTTTAACAGTGCGCAAATATGGTTGGTCTGTTTTACAAGCCACAGTGTGTTCTGGTGTTCTCATGGTGCTCGTGGTGTTCATGCTCGTTCCTGCTGTGTGTTTGATCCCAGCGAGTGATTACACCTCAATGCCTTTGACGGCCTGGTTTATGGATTCGAGCAGGGCTCGGTTTGCAGGGTTCTGATAGCATTCTTTGTTGCTGAACATGTGGGTCAGGGTGTCCACATAAGTATCGAAGTTCTGTTCACTGATCGGCTCCTGCTAAAAAAAAAAAGAAGGAAAAATTAAAAATCCCATCTTCACCTACCCATTCTTTTTTCTTCCCTGTAATATGCTAAATTATTCTACATTTATGGCATTTGGCAGACACCCTTATCCAGAGTGACTTACATTTATCTCATTTATACAACTGAGCAGT
>JAOVVG010000018.1:6587142-6605283 GCA_028566375.1 Leptodoras nelsoni
GAACTAGTTTTGATGCCTTCAGTGAGAATCTACAATGTAAATAGTCATGAAAATAAAGAAAACACATTGAATCAGAAGGTGTGTCCAAACTTTTGGCCTGTACTGTATACTTATATATATAAGTAATGCATAATAAAATGTGAATTTGTTACTGTACTCACTTTCAGGTGGCACCCTGTCCTTATGTGGGCACCCAGAAAGGCTCCGATGATGAGGGTACAGTCCAGTGACGTGACCTGTCCCATCACATCCTGGTGTTGGACACTTTACTTCCTTCTTCTCTGATCTTGACCCTTCTATAATGAAAGTGGAGCAGGTAGGAAAGAGAAGAACAAGCGTACATCAGTGTCTCTTGTTCACAAGTATTATTTGAATCATTTAAGAGCAATGCTGTAGAATGTAACAGTTTTAGCAGTATGACTTGAAAATGCTGGAAGAAATGTTCTGGCAATTCATCTATCCCAGCTTAAAGAAAGTGTGAGTCAGAGCTCAGACTCGGCTGTAGTAAGTTTACGATGCTGCTAGAATTGTTCTCAAGAACCCATGCGGTGCGGTACATTGTGTCAACTGTGCGATTATAATTCATAACCTTCAGGTCACTAGCATAAACCCTTAACCACAAAGCTAACACTTGATTTATCAGAGTAAGGTTTGTAAATCTGGGAGTCCTGGAAGCTTAAATATTCGGTGTCACCTAAAATACATGCTCTGTACAACGTAGCAGTAATGGAATACTTATAAAGATGGGATTTTATGGCATTTTCAATTCATTTGGCCAATTTGGCTAATTCCCACCCACTGTCCCTTATCCTACAATAGATTCCAGCTGGGAAAGGTGAAGCTGAAGGACACATTAAGCCAGGTTCTACATCTCTTACATCTAACAGTTTGCTAGCATTGTTCTGATTGACAGGGGAACAAGTAACTCTGAGTGACTCAGACAGAATGACCACTCTTGCTCTGTTGGACTCCCAGCCACACATAAACAGCACAGTATGTACTGACTATACCTTTACCATAATATCCCCTACGTGGTGTGTTTTCAGCCATCTTGCTGCTCCTCTCGTCTGCGCTGTGGTAGCTCTGCTGTTCCGGAGAGCGGCTGTCCTCAGAACTGCGTGCGGTCTGCTCAGCCTTTAGTGCGATGGCCTGCTCTAGCAGGCCCAGATTTCCTCTCGTCATGTCATATGTCTCAGACTCATCTGTCACCTCTGACCTGTGAGACCCACTGTCCATTTCCTCATCTTCTGCTTCATCAACCTCTTCCTCCCCTTCATCCTCACCGTCATCCTCTTCTTCTTCCTCAACCTCGTCATCATCATCAGACTGCAGCTCTATGACCACTGTGGGCGACGCTTTGTTAGATGCATCATCTCTCTCCTCTCCATCTTCTTCCTCTTCATCCTCGGCTTCCTCATCCTCACTCAAATGAGTATCTGATTTCTCACCACTATTCATCATGGCATCTGGTTCTGATACCTGAGCTGAGAAGCTGGTGGCTACAGTGCTGAGGGAGTGTCTGGGCTCTACCTGTTCCTGATCATCTGCCTCATCTTCCTCCTCCTCCTCCTCTTCCTCCTCCTCCTCCTCTTCTTCCATTTCATCAATATCATCTTCCTGATCATTCAATTTCTCATCAGTTTCTTTGGGCTGGACTTTGTTGAAGTCTCCACTGAAGTATTGGTGGTCCGAATTGTTTTTCTGACTTGAGCACTGGGTCTCGGGCTCCTCATCATGTTCGTCTTCTTCCTCAACATCTTCTTCCGATATCTGCACAGGGTCATCAGAGGCTTTTAGCTGCTGTGTCATTTGTTCTTCTTCCGTCATCTCTTCTGCACCATCTCCCTCCTCTTCCTCTCCAGCCTGGATCTCTGCAGCAACTTGAAGGCCCTCATCACTTTCAGTCTCCACAGTCACTTGCTGGATGGGATTTGTTTCCGGCTCAAGGTGTTGTTTTTTCGATTCCTCTTCAGGTTCTTCGGGAACGGAAACGTCTTTGACTGCCGTGTTCGTATCTTCAGGTTCCTCTTGCGAAATTACTTCTGTAGAAACAACAAGTACACGATTAGATATATGAAGAGTGAGGAAATTATAATCACACCATGATGACTTGGTGGAACGTAATGATCTTATTTCTTACTTGTTATTGGCTCTGACATATGATCCTTCTTCTTAGGCTCTTCTTCTTTCTCTGCTGTGTCTTCATCAGACTCTACTGCTTCATCCTTTGGTTCAGTTTCACTGTTTGTATCGCTGTCTGCATTGAACCCATCATCCATTGCCAGCTTCAGGGGATTGGGCCTCTTCTTAGAGACTGATTGGTTTTCTTCTGCTTCCTGTAGTTTCCTTTTTTTTGCTAATGGACAACCCAGTGCACTGTGGGATGAACAGAGAAAAGACATTAGTATCAAAGTCATTTGTATCAACTTAATTTGACATTATCAAGGGTGGCTTTATATTTCATTTAATGGTACCTTCTGTGTCGAGCATATTTTCCACTGACATGACCCAAACCATCACACCCTGGAGTCGGACAACTGAAAGTATAGAAACATAAACATAAGTTTATGTAGAATTGGTCCAGAATAACATAAAGCTTTATTATATTATATTACATTATATTTTTAATTCTATTAAAAACACACCTGTATTCTTGTCCCACAAGCTCAAGAGGAACTATGTTAGAAAAAAAAGACATTCCTTGCATTTTAGTAAAATGTTAGCCCATGCATACAGCACATTACACACATTCAGTAGCACCCTGCAGTTTTCACAGAAATGGGCCAGACAGATCGAAGTTATGTCTTTGGTTTCCCATATCGTGTTACATATAATGAACTATCCTCACCTCTGATGCCTTTTGAGCGGGTCCGTGTCCTTTTCTCCTCTGTGTCTTGGCTCATCTAGATTACATGAAAATACAAAGGTTTGCACTTAATACCTCAGCTTATAGTCATTTTTGCTCTAATTTCCCTGGTTTACCGTTTAATTCTCTGTCTTTTGTATTGCGACAGCCATTTAGAACAACATTTCTTACAACAGGATCTCTATTCTGTCTTCCTTCAGTAAAATATCTAATGTTCGCCGAGCAGCGAGAGTGAATGCTAGAGTGGCTCTGTGTATCCTGTAAACTCTGTGAAACAGCAAAATCAATATTACACTTCCAATGAGTTCCTTTGAGATGCATAACATGACCCAGCGAGAGGATTAGGAGGAGGATGTAGGAGAGAAAGTACAAGAAAGAAATACTTGGTGCACAAGGGAAACAATGCTTTGGAAGAAAAAGAGCAAAACTGAATAAGAATTTATAATAGAGTGTACCGTGTTAAGCCATTATAGGGTAGATTAATATGACGTTGTAGCACTTTATACTCGAAGGGTAAAAAGAATAACTCAAGGTTATTCACTGCATGATAGCTCTTGTTATAGGCAACAAACAAGAATCTGCTCTTTACTCCGTAATAAACAGGCATACACATCCACATACTCAATCTTGAAAACTTATCTATGTCTCACTTTGATTCTTTTGCTCCTCTTGCTCTCCCAGCTGCTGATCCGGTCCCCTTTTGTCCACCTCTGACTCACGAGCTGCCCATGGAACTCATTCTCTACAGGACGATCAGGGGATAGATATTATGGCACGTTGAACAGTATTTATGCAACCAAGTACAATGTACAGTATGTTTTATACAGCAAAATATAGTATATGGCATGAATACATGGGTCTTTTATATTAACTAGAATATCTGACAATCAAATATAACATGTAATACTGATGATTAGTAGTCTTGTAGACTTTTTTTTTTGCCAAACTTGTTGGGTTCGACTCAGCTATAAATATATAAAAGGTAATGCCCTTCAGCTATTTACAGCCTACTGCAGTACTGTGCCAAAACCAGCGACAGCACTAACATGAACACATCTTTAAAAAACATCAAGTGAAACTCCTTAATCTTTCTTTAAGCAAATCTTTTTTTAAATAGTCATCTTTGAGTTTCTTTGGAAAACACGAGTCAGTGTTTGCATGCCTTATGACTTAAAGGTAACTATTTCCCTCTTCACTCCTTGGAGTCCCCCGAAAGGCAGCGTGTTCTGTCTATTCCAACATTACTGTCTATTCCAACATCTAGCCCTACGGTTTCAGTACATTTTAGGGTTCTTGATTGTTGATTTCAGTAAAAAGGGAAGACTCTGAGGACTGAATTTGGAACTGCTGGACAATGAATGCATTCAGAATAACATAAATAAAACCCAGGAAAGACCATATGGTCTCTTGGGCAGCCCTTTGGCAGTATTCCACAAAATCAAAGTATCAACTAAAATTGTGATTACAAAGAAGCGATTTTTGAAGCGTTTGTTAGTTTTCATTTTTCTTTTGTTTTTAGTTCTTAACTACAAAATCATATTACCTTTCTATTAACAGTAATAAATTGAATGAAGAAAAATAAAGTTACCTATATCAACAGAAACTTAAATGCACATACAGATCAGAAGAATTGGCATGTTATTAATTTAATGTATGTTAACCATTGTTCATGTCATGTCAAAACCGTAGTTAGAACTAAAACTCACGATGTCTGAAATCATGCAACAACAGAACAATTTCGGACACTGTCATTTATGTGTGCTATGATCACATTTATATTTAAGTTATATCCGAATCACATATTTTAACTTGCATACTGTGGCCTAGTCTGCTTCTTCATAGAATGTCCTGTAAAGAACATTAGAATGATTTAAATTCAAACATTAACAAAAGTAAATGTAAACTATAGACTGTACTATAGTATAGTATAGACTATACTATAACTATATTCTCTATAAGAGTGTGGTGTGAAAAAAGTCTGAATGTTATCTGCTTGTTCATATTTCTCCATGAGAATAAACTCGACAGTGAAAAAAAACACGTCTAGAATAAACTAGTGCACTTGAGCCAAAGTTCAAGGCTCTTCCGGGTTGTCAGTCGGGAGGGCGTGGCCTCTGCAGGGGGTGAAACAAGTAGTGCACACGCACTTCTGAATGGAGCGTGTTCTCTGTGTTGTGAATGAACAGCTCTGCGAGCGCGAGCCAGCTGTTCCATTCGGCCATTATTACGTAGCACTCCGATTTGGTTTCAGCTGGCACCTGGTGCTCTCATGAAGGAGGGTGGGGTGTCCCCAGAGAAATATGCCGCCATTAGACACACATACACACACACACACACACACACACACACGAGAAACAATTTGCACTTTAAAGTTCTTGAATAATTTCTCACGGAGTGTCGAAATAGGATATGTTATGCCCCAAAAACATTGACACGTGATTATCCATAAGCTTCATATAAGTACAAGCCACTTCCGGTTCAGTTACATGGAGTACACACAATAATAATAATAATAACAATAACAAAAAACAGCAATAATTCGCCATTTTTCTTTGTACAGTTTTTGCCATGTCAGAAACTGGCGATTTTATGCACAAATGGAGCTTGTGTTCTGTAGCAACCTGGAACCCCACAGCATCAAAACCCCATACTATTGTAAGATATGATATACTAAAATGGTAGCCTCTAACAGAGCAGGCTAATGGATTACTTCCATCACCCGAGCAGCATAAAAAAACACAAAACAACAGTCCATTAGGACTACACCAAGCATGCGTGATGGAGATGAGCAAGTATCCTAATGGAAACACGAACCTGATCATAACCACTTCATAATCACACAGCCACAAAGAAGGTTTAGTACAACACTCATGTTTATGATGCAGCGAAATATGCTTATTTATGCTTATTTACAAGCGCTGGATTTCAACTAGAGAGGCCCTCTGTATATACGTACATATAATACAATTTATAATACAATACAGATCTAATAATTAGGAATAATAACCTAACTAATAAAATAACATAAAATAAAATAAAGCACGTAGCTTAAAATGTGATGCAAACATTTAGATTGAGAAAAGCCTTTAAGTCGGATAAGTTTTGGCAAATTACAAAACCAACTGGAAAGCACTGTAAACTTACTTAGCTGTCATTCAGCTGTATTTTTATATTGTGAAATCGGATTACAGATATTTTACTAAATCCGTCGATGCTGAACAAACTTCAGTAGTAGCAGCGATGCTTTGGATTCAGGCTGCTTTAAAGTAACATTGCTCACGTCATGGACACATTCACTGGCAGTAGCCTATTTTAGGCTCGTTTCTCTGAAAGTAGCACACAACAAACCAACAATCTGACTTCTCCAACACAGCCATAACGACCAAACGCGACTAACATGTCTAATTACACCTTTTCTATGCATATAGCCCATAGAAAGTTGGTATTATGGTATACCCAAGTATTTTATTTAGCTTAAAAATATGACTGTACTCCAGCCTCATACTTAAAAAAATGAAATGAGAAATGAAAACGCGGCAGGAGAAAACCAGGTCGGAATATGTCTCTTTAAAAGATTACGGAGCCGGCGTCCATTAGACGACAACAACCAAACGCCAAGGATAGGAAGATTACCCGACTGAAAACGCAAACATATTTTTGCAATCAGCATCCATAAACCGCATCTCGGGAAGACATTACCGCAAGCTTTGCTTTGCTTCCGACGAAGAGATGCAAGCGGCCTTTTGCTCTTTGTAGCTGTAACTTCAGTGCTGTTCCGCTTCGCCGTTTCATAAAAGCCCTGTCCGTTAGAAAGCCTAAATAATCCGACCAGGACTCGTGCGAAACCTCTTCGTATAAAGATTTTGATCGTGTATATCCAATGTTGACGTTTAATTTTTATCACCCAGGCGTTCCAAACATTTCTATATAACGTTTGTCGGCGAGAATAATATGAACTTACCTTTAGCTTACAGGCCCATTGTTCACCCCTCCTCTACCCAATGCTGTGACATCATCATAGTAAAATATACAAGACAGGAGGGGGTGGGCTCTATCTTACCCCCCAAACACACACACAAACATACACACACACCTTAAACATATACACATTTCATATAAATATACGATCTGTCCATGAACTGATCTAAAAAAAGACGCACGCAACAATACAATACCACTGTACAATCTGGTACACACTAACACGAATAATCATACACACATCATTTCTTGTGTTTACAATGCCACAGTAATAAAACAGTGTGCTTTGTTAGTGAGCGACTCCGTTTATAGAGTTCAGCACTCTAGACAGCTCAAGCTTATTTCAGCACCTTGGACAGGAGCTCCTTTTCACAGCAGCTTCCTTCGAGGCAGACCGGATCATTACAACCGAGACTGGACTGTTTTCCTCTAATGTTGCACAGAGAACAGGAATATTACACTACACTGAACGACTGTTCACTCCAAAAAAAGTTGTTTATTTTCCATCACCGAGAATCATTTTAACCAAACGAATGGCAGGCGATTAGATGCACTACCACCATGTTACATGTAAATGATTTTATTCACTTGAGAAGGGTTTAAGACCTTTAAAAACGATAATCTGGGACACGACCTGGAACTATTTTGTCATGCGCAGTGATGCATTTGATTTACAGTAGACCTAGATATAGCAACTGTACAGCAGAGCATAGCGGCAGGGAAATACTCTGCAATAAATCTGGCAACATTTCAGTTAATGATTGTTGGCAGAATATATCATGTTGTTTTTAAGGCTTCACTAGTTCCTGTTTTTCACTAGTTCCAGTTTTGCATTGGTATAATAAAAAATACATCTGAATTGTCTAATATGATTGCAAACTTCCGGGTTAGTGGCAATATTCTGATGGGTCAATAGAGGGACAAAAATGAATAAAATAAAATTAAACAGAGATGGGAGATAAGAATGAAACCACAAGAAAAGGAAGTCTAATGTAAATGCATTTTTCTCACTTAAGGATGTTTGTGTGAGATATAAATCTGTTATATGCGATTTGAGTTAATATATAACTTTATTTAAAAAAAGTTCTGGGGGAAGTATGGCTCTTGTGAACAGGAAGAAAAACCTCTTCAGTATGTTCCTGCATATTTAATCAGGCCAAAGTTCTCCGATTACCAGCTGGAACATGGTTCAACCCGGTTTCATCCTAAACCTTGCTACAGATGGACAGCCGTGTTTGCTCCAGCATACAATTAACTTCGCGGTCTGTTTCTCAGGGCCAGACACCGTGTATAAATATTACATACGTGCCAGCTGAGCGAATAAGGAGCCCATAGCCCTGCACACACACACACACACACACACACACACACACACACACACACTCACACACACACACACACACACACACACAGCCCCCTCCTTCTCCATGGACAGATGGACTGCTCTAAGTCCCTCCCTCATACAAACTTTTTAACGGGTCTATACAGCAGTGGCCTAAAGTCCCCACAGAGCTGAGACACAAAATCCCCTTTGGGAACAAAAGTTCTCTTTGTTTGTGAACTGTCTGGACGGGCATTTGTGTTGTGAAAGTTAAAAAAATATATAAATATATATACATATATATAAGACTATGTCCTGCAGAATAGTCGAATATATTCAATAGAGTTGAATATATTTATAAGAAACATAAATCTTATTAATATATCTTTAAAAATGGCTCTACGACTCTGTATACCTCAACTTGCCATATGAATCTTTTGTTTAGACTGTTGATATGGCTCATTAGAAAACTGTAAAACATAACCAGACATTTCCATTTTCAAAAACACCTGTCTATATGATTCTATAGATTTTTAAAACTCTAGTGCATGAGGAATCACATGATCTAAATATTTCTGTCAAATCACGCCAAAGCTTTGTTATAAAAAAACCCGGAAGCGCAAGGGTTAGAGTTAAAGAAGGCTAAAATTGTAACAAAAATATGTTGCAGCCTACTCACCGAGAAAAGTTTTACACAGCTTCATCGTGGCTGTGATTCCGCTCCTCCTCAGACTCTCACAGCTTTCAAACTCCTTCAACTTTGCTTCCTGAGAGAAAGTATAACTTGTAGAAAAACTTGCCGGAGTGGGAAGACTTCTCCGGGTTAACCAATCAGATCCTGCCTGCGTCAGCGACGTCCTAGAGGAGAGCCAATCAGAAAGCTTCATGAGCCCGAGCGCTCCCTGAACAAGCAAACAAAGGCCATTGAAAGTGAAAACAAAAGAGTGCAGGCTGCCTCTGTTCAAAAGCAGACATACGGCAAAGGGGAACCACTTCTCTATTCATCTGTCACAACTCCCACCGAATAGTTGCAGAGAAAAGTTTTGAGTAAAGTTTCACCAGTGTTCTTTATACAGTTTCCAGAAGAATGCACCTTTCATTCCAATAATCATAATAAAAAATAAAACATTTTATTATAATGAAAAAACCCAAACCGGTTTCATAACATTTCTATAAGTTAACATTTTTAATTAAAACTATTTGTGGAACTGGTAAAACACTGGAAATCTCTCTCTCTCTCTCTCTCTCTCTCTCTCTCTCTCTCTACCTCTACCTCTCTCACTGACGTATAGTTGTATACTTATATATAATTACTATATTTATGTACTTCAAAATATATTACACATTTAAATACATTTATAAATGTATATAAGTCTGTTTGAACATACAGTCCCTTTTATTGCAATGGATCTGAAGTAGAATATTAAGTGTTATTTACTTGTTACATAAATGAAAACTCGTATATTTGTCTCTATCTCTCTCTCACACACACACACACATTCTTATATATAGTTTACAGTATATATACCCATATATAAGTAAGTATATAGTATATAGTATACTCAAATAGACTTATATGAAGTACAGAAGTACTAACTAACTAACTAACTAACTAACTAACTAACAAAACCCCAACAGCTAGAAACTGTGTTTGCAATACTGCAACTCTTAAGGTACTAAATTACACATATACTTATGTACAGAATACATATATTATGTACTTACAGTACTGCTGTAGTATACTTTCTGTTAGATATATATTTTCTGAATATATATATACTGTATATAAGTACGGTAGAACATACAAATAAGCATTTAACCACAGTAGACCTGGGCAAATATTGTGATCTATGCATGTAAATGATTTTCAAACAAAGATTCTAAATCTTATTGAATATTTGATTGAAAAATATTCATACTTTGGAAATTTTGTTTGTTATTCTGTAACTTTCAGATTTGTTGTATTTAATAGGTTATTATTATGTATAATTGACACACACAATTATGTACAAAAGTTTATGAGATCACACGGACACACCGAAATATACAGAAAGTTTTAGAACTGTGAACGTCCTAAAACCGAAAAGGGAATTTCAAGCTGACACAAAAGAATTGTAATTCACTCTTATTGTACTGCAAATAAACCCAATCACAATAATGCTTTAAAAAAGTTGATGCGGATAACATTTCTCCTTTTTTGTCATGACAGTCCTCACTTCAAAAGATGTTTATATCAGTCAGTTCATCAAGCAATCAAACATTCAACAAGATTTCCATAGAAAGCAATATCATTGAATATTCAATCACTCTCTTTTTCTCACAATCTTAATCTGTGATCTCTCGCTCCCTCCCTCCATTAACCCAGTGCAGAGGCATATGTGCTGAGATACTGAGGTATCCCCAGTACATGAGCTAAACTCTCAGCTCCCCATGACAGATGGCCCTGCTGATAATGATGCCAGCATACCCCCCCTACCTGCTGTTGCCATAGTGAGGGGTGGGTGGGGGGGACTGAAGCATGGAAAGAGCCAGGGGGCGCTTATTAAGGCATCCACACTTCGTAGACACCAGGCCTGCAGAAAGTCTGCAAAGCTTTCAGTGCCTGATTTAAAAAAGAGTTTTGGAAATGAAGGTGTGAGGGTGTGGGTCTGCGGACAGCTGCCCTTCTCAGACTTCTTTGTTTCTAGACATGTTGCTGCTGAGATGAAGAAGTAGCTCCATACCACAGGGACACAATCAAAACATGTATTTACTGAAGAGTAATCTTTCCATGCACAAATTCACAAATAAAGTCTATGTGTCCCAAGAGTTTCTAAAGTAATCAGATATATATTCAGGCTAGTTATTTTAGTAGTTTAATATAAATCTGGTTTGATATATCAAACCAGCACAAACAGCACAAATATTGAACAAATATACAAATAAAAATATTGATAAATAAAATAACTCATAGGAGAGCACATAAATGTGTGTATCTTATCTTATCTGCTATCATGTTATCAGACTCTCCAGTCACTGAATTCAAACCGAGCAGCTGCTGTTTTCTGTTTCAGTCTCGGACTTCACAGACTTCCGTGTACTCGCCACCTTTTAATAAATCTGTGAACTGGAATTTTTAGTATAATTTTTTTTCAACATTTAAAATTAATCCAATGTGCATTTGTGAAAAACGGCCACCAATATATATTTTTAATAATAAATAATAATATGTAAACACTTAAACTTGACTTTTTGTTGTTACACCTACTGTCCATAAACACCAAATAAATTATTTATTATTGTTTATGTACATAAAGGTAAGTACACAAGTTTAATGCAGGCAAACTTTATTTAGTTATTCTCTACTAAATGATTTAGAGCGTTTAGATTTTTAATAAGGTACATATTTTACATGGACACAATATAAATTGGGGTCTTAAAAATATATATTTATAGTATATTTTAAAGATTGTTCAATTTATTTAATAGCATTGTTATTTATTACTATATTTATATTCTTATTTATTCTTCTTCTTCTTCTTATTATTATTATTATTAGTATTAGTATTAGTATTAGTATTAGTATTAGTATTAGTATTGCTGTTGTTGTTGTTTCTTGGAAAAACTGGCACCTGAACTCCATTGGCTTTTGCCAGTCTAGGAGTTGAGGTCCAAATCAGTGACTCCACTCTTTTTCCGTGCCTTTCTCTGTTTTGCTTACACACACACACACACACACACACACACACACACACACACACACACAGACAGACACACACAGCATTAAAGTGGCAGCATTAAAATAACAAAGGATGTCCACACTTTGGGGCGGAGCATATATTGGGGTGGAGCAATTTCCAAGCCACTGAGCTAGAGGCTCCCTTAATAGCTTTATGTGTGTGTTTGTGTGTGTGTGTGTGTGTGTGTGTGTGTGTGTGTGTGTGTGTGTGTGTGTGTGTGTGTGTGTGAAAAAGCACTACTTGGCACAGCTGTGACCCTGGAGGGTGATATGCAGTGAGTATACCTAGTCTCTTTAAAAAGATAGTTGTGGAAAAATAGTGAAGAACAGGAGGAAGTTTTGAAGCACTATCACCCCAAAGTTGTACGTGCATCTACAGTCAGTGTACCCTAATGAAAATCAAACTTCCTGTATGCTGTTGATAAAAGTTGAAAATAATGAAAAAAATAAATAAATCAAAACATCATAAAAAGTGTGATATTAATGTAGAGCAAGATTCTGTGATCATTCAAACAGATAAAATAGTTTGATAATAAAGACACGCCCATTTTTAAGATTTAAATGTGCAGCGTTTGCCATTAAAATGCACCATGGAAGCTTGTGGATGTATAATGAAATTTTAAAAATGAACAAAAGTAACAGATGTCTTATTTATTATTCAGCCTACCAACTCGACACAAATGCGGACAAGGACAATTTTCATAGCCTCCAAAACCTCCATATAAACTTGCAGAGTTTGAGAAAAAAAAACTTCTCGAACACAACCATGCCAAGATGATGATTTTGTGCTAAGCCCTTTGAGCTGTTAAGCTCTGGGAAAATCAGCCTAGCAGATGTCGTAAAGTATAGGTTTTCTTGTCTCAGGGAGAGAATAAGACAAAAGTGTCTGAAGAAGCAGGGGACAAGCTCCTTTCAGGCTTCTCAGCCCCTCCTGCTTGCTCTCTCTGCACAAGACAATCTCCCTTCATCTCTTGCCTTTCCTCCACCTGCTCCTGCAACTCCCCCCACCCAATCCTCTCCACTAATTAAACACACTCACTTTCTGGACACAAGTCAAGGCTTGATTAGTCAATTTACCCCCCTGGTTGATGAATAACTTCACCCCCACAACACGCACGCCTTTCAACACTTGCCCCATCTGCAGCTACACAATTACATAATCCTGCATCGGCAGCCCCACTAAATTTAATGATCCCAAAAGTGCTAATAGCATTTTGAGAAGGAGAGGGCAATCAATGAAACACTCAAATGCTCCCCCAATCTCTCTCTCCCACTCTCTCTCTCTCTCTCTCTCTCTCTCTCTCTCTGTCTCTCTCTCTCTACCTCTCTCTCTCTGAAATATGCATAGTAATTGAGGAGGCACCTGTGGTCACAAGAAGGCCACCATGATGCTAAGAACTATAACTACAAATGATGGGCTAGTCAGCAAGTCTCTTTCCATGGCCCTTCGGCAGGCCTGTGCTGCCCTTCCCCCACCTTTTTCAGCTCTATAGTAAAACTGTCTGGGCATCTGTATGCAAATAGACCTAATGGTATAGCAACTATACATAAGACTGTGTAGGGTTTAAACTCACATCTGCTACAAAGAGTAAATTAGTGATATGTTGCAACCATCAGCGCCTGACTTGTCCTTGTGAAAATCCCCATTCACACTTAGATACCATCTGCAAGTTTTCCTTTAAAAAAAAGCAACACCACTTAATAGCACTTAATGTGAGTCACACATACAATTTACACTGTGTTAAAAAGCCTTCACAAGCCTGGAGATTCAAAGCTTCTCTTTCATTTTCATGGAAAGTTTCAAACACCAGTCTCCACTGGAATCTAAGTGCACTTATTAATGCTGAATAATTATATTTCACGTTGACAAAGACATCAGAGTGACAGCAAGTGTCACACTGGGGCTTGATGCCCCCTGTCAGAGTGTGATCTTTTTTTCCAAGGCCCTATTACAGCAGAGGACAGTAAGGCAGCATCACTCTGGGACAACATGACCCCACTGGTCACTGCTTGACCTCTGACCTCAGGAGGTGTATGGTACACACAGGACATGACCTCTTGACCTTCTGTTTCTTCTTCTATAGGAGCAGGTGCTGGAAAGGCGATGGCCACTGAGGGAGATAAGGATCTGTGATGTGAATAAGCACACGTGCCATTTTCCCCCGAGATTAAAGTTCCACTCGACTGACATTAAAAATATTACATCATGGTTTCATTTAAAGGTGAATGTCTAAAGTAAAGTTTTATAGTAGGGCTATAATCCACAGATATCTTTCTCAAAACTGCTCTCTATTTACACTACACATTTCACGTTTATTAGTGGTCTTGTGAGTGTCTTTACACAGATTTGCATTACATTCATTTAGTCATGTTTGCTGGATGAGTGAGATAAGACAGGAGCAGCTGAAATCTTGCTCTGCACAGTACTGCTGGGCAGAGGGAGTCAGAGGTGGCAATCTGTAGAAGAGACCACCTGAGGTAAACTCATTAAGGACCCAATAAAAACCTTCTGTTAGGATGACAGGACTCTTAGAGATACTCCACCGACAAAGCACACAACAACAACAGCGGCCAAAGGAGATACCAGCAAACAAAAGAGCCTTCTAATTAGCAGAGCACACCCCTGTCACATATGCTCCTGAAACAGAGAATGAGGGACAGGCGAGAAAATGAAGAAGAGAAGAGAAACAGCCCTGGGCATATAGACAGCAGGGCCACTGAATGACTCCTGTACCATAAAGTCTAAACAATAGGACCTGGAAGCATATCAGTATGACCACTGCACTTAGATAAGAGCATAGGAAGTGGCAGGCCCATTCAACTTATTTTCTCCATAGTGTAAAATATATGGAAGTCTAGTAAAAGATAACATTGAGACCTCTTTATTAGGTATTTATTCATGGATCATTTGTGTTTATATAACAGTTTATGAATCTCATGGTGTGTAGAACCATGGGCTAGTACATAAATTATTACTTTTCATGACAAACTAGAATCTCATGAATGGGATATTTATGACATGATTAAAATGATTTTGCAACATTACACATCTGGCAATATAGTGCATGCTGTTTAATGTAAGTTAACAAAATCCACCAGAAATGGTCAATCAGTAAGTACACCATATCCATCAATTAATATTAACTTGCAATGCAGACAGCCACATTTCCTTTATTTATTAATCAGAGAGGACATGAGGCCAGTGTCTCATTTTTAGACCACCCTGCATGCTGACAACAAAGCAACTCACAGGTATAAAAGTATGAAACTCTTTTATTATTTTACATAAAACAGTTAAATTAATTAATATAACAATAATACATTACAACAATTGTCTATACACATCATAAATGATTAATTATCATGCCATAAAGTTTTAGTGTCTCTTGTATACCATCCATGGAAAGAAAACAGAAAAAGCAGAGCTGATTCCTGCCTGTATATTAGTTCTGCATGCTGTAACCTATAAAAATAACAAGTCATTTGATTTTGAAAACAATTTGAAAAATAATTAAAAATGATTGAAATGACCTGCTCCTCAAAAGCTCTTCACTTTATTTTAAAGCTTGTCTTATCACCACCTTTTTTCTCATCACTTCTCTTAACATCTTTTGTCTCTTCTTCAAATCACTCAGCTGTATATGGCACTTTGCATCATTGTACAGGAATATTAAGCCAAGTCTCACACACTAACACTAACAGCTGTACTTTCCCACCAACCGAGAACCCAAATCACAACAAGCACTGACTGCAAGTCTATTTAGTTGGAGATGTGCAGTCTTATCTGCAAAGAACCAGTGTAGCTGCAGGTTGCCATATTAACCAAGCACAGTGATTTCTCTCCTTTAATCAGCTGGTCTTGGTCTTTAAAACTCTAATGACATGTAGGCAATCTGCCTGGTGGCAATGAAACCCAAAATCCTTGCTGGCTCTTTGTAGATAAGACTGGGCATCCTTCCTACACCAAGTCCCTAGCAACTACCAAAGTAGTCCCACTTTTTATAGTTTTCCTTCTACAGAACAATCCCTTATAATGTACAGGTGAGTTGTTAACATCAGTGCATGCCATTAGTTACTGTATATACCATATATACGTATTAAATGCCTCTTTATTAAATATAATGTAGGCAGTACTTTTTGAAGGACAGAGTATAGGCTATATTTCAGCATATTTCAATATATTCAATATATATTTCAATCTATGGCTGTGAGACACTCTGCACTGCTATTTTTGATAATTCTACCTTTTCTAGTGCAATCCATACAATCCAACAAACTAACCTCTTCATGCCCCACCACAAAATCCAAATGTATATTCCACACTCTTCTAACTAGTTAACTTTCCTTGATATCAGGGTTACTTTATCATTCATAGTATTAACTGCATAATATGCTTTAGCAAAAAATAACAACTAACAATGTAAACAGAGATGTCTTCTCTGTTTGGGATTGCAGCATGGATGTTTTGCTTCCAGAGCATACCCTAGCTTTCTTGGTAACCACAGAGAGTGAGAGTAATCACTACATCAAAACTGCCAGTTTCCACCAGCCAGCAACCTTCATAGAGACACCCCATCCTTTGCCTGGCATGGGGTGGCTCAGTGGTTCAGTGGTTCAGTGGCTCAGTGGTTAAGGTGTTGGGTTACTGAATAGAAAGTTGGTGGTTCAAGCCCCACCACCACCAAGCTGCTACTGTTGGGCCCCTGAGCAAGGCCCTTAACCCTCAACTGCTCAGTTGTATAAATGAGATAAATGTAAGTCACTCTGGTTAAGGGTGTCTGCCAAATGCAATAAATGTAAATGTAAATGGTGTTTGACTATGGATGCATCTCCATCGTCATCCAGTCAAACTCGGCATGGCCTTGTGTATAGCATTGGCCTGAGCCTGGTCTCCAGCTCCATGCAGGTAGAACTTCTCTCCATGTCTACTGATAAAGATATCATCACACGTCTGTTCCAGATTACAAATGTCTCACGGCTACAGGAAGGTCATCTGGTGGTGTTCCAGTTCCTGCTCCTGGATGTAGTGGCACGTTTTGTGTGTGTACAATTCTAATGGTGATGATCCAGTACCTGAGCATGGTGGATGTCTTCTATGCTCCTAAAACACTGTGGAACTACATGGGTGAGTCACTGGATCAGGACCACCTCTGTTATGATATGGTGATGGAATATTTGGTGTGCATGGACCCCAGACAGCAAAATCTCATCTGTCTTCTAAATACAGAGGAGGACTGCTGTCAGACTCACTTTCTCTATACTCTCTATCTCTGAGCTCTCTTTCCATCTCTCTCCCTATCTCTTTTGACAGCTTGCTCACATCAAAATTCTTACAAGGGAGGGGAAGAGCAGAAACAAAAGCTTTTGCCTTTTCGCCCCAGAATGTCTGGATGTGGTAGACCTTCCACACTTCCATGTTCTAGTTGTTTGTAGTTTTGTTTTATTTTGTCAGCATCTTTTCCCTTCCTGTTCTCCCCTGAGCTTTGAGCAGTCCACTGAAAATAACTCTGAAACCTAGTGTGAGTGTGTCTTGACTTCATTTCCTGAGAGTGTGACCTGTGTTCTGTTCTGAACCGTGCTGGGAATTCTCAAAGTCTGGAAGTGTCCCTAGTTGGCTGGACTGAGGAAATGAAAGAGGTGTTGCTTAGATGTGTTTCACTGTAGACTACAGTGAAATATCTGAGCCATGGTCTGTAAGATCCAGAAGGGCCAAACACACACACATATATACACACACACACTCAGTGCACAGGCACTCTCTCTCTGTCTCTGAACATTGAATCTGCAGCCAGCTCTTAATGAATGCGGTTGACATTGCATCACTATGGCTGCTTTTTCACTAAAGAGCCATGGACATCCATTTTATAATAAGGTAGCTGGACTGCATTATATATACACCATGTATTGGAGGTGGTTGTATCATCTGCAAATGGACCAAAAAAGCATCATATTGGTCTGTGAGTACACAAAGACAGACTCTGTTATTTCCTACAATACAAAATTCTGTGTCACTGACTGAAACAAGAGCTGACATAAATTTGATTGCTGTACTATCCTACACTGGCTCAATTTTTCTTTTGCTTTTCTCACATGTAAATACATTTAAGATCTGCAGATATTCTGTTTGATGAAGGAGCAAATCCATTTACAGTACAGGCCAAAAGTTTGGACACACCTTCTGATTCAATGCGTTTTCTTTATTTTCATGACTATTTACATTGTAGATTCTCACTGAAGGCATCAAAACTATGAATGAAC
>JAOVVG010000018.1:6813033-6823127 GCA_028566375.1 Leptodoras nelsoni
AGGTCAGGACAGTCACGTAATTGTTGAGGGAGAGAGTTCCAAAGTGAGGGCGCAGCAACAGAAAACGCTCTATCACCTCTTTTAGTCTCTTTAATGCCTCTCCTTGAATTTCGTCTTTGACTGTCAGGTGAAAGCATACCTGTGATGAAGACCCCATTGCCAGTCTCTGACGTGAAATACAGCCCGGAGTCACAACGCAGACACACACTGTTCTGTGGTACACAGCTCATCCAAGCCAGAGGGTGTGGTCCTAGTGGGAAGGGGGCCATAGCTGTCGTTACACGCACAGGTAATTCAGATCACAAGATGTTACTGCGATAGGAATTAGTTTTGATGGCCACGTTTCAGCTACAAACCCAGACCTGTTGCTTTCTCCCCTCAGGCTTTTACACAGCTAAAGGTGATCTCATCAGCTCCATTCTCTACCCACAGCCGGTTAACTTCCGTTTTTATGCAGATGCCATGAAGTTTCTACTTTTTTTAGGAATCCTGGGTAAAGCCATATTTAGAACTCCTTTAGATTACAAAGATACCCATTGTGTACTGTATGCAAATCAGTACAATTTGGTTATAGGTAAATCACCTGATATATGTCCTTCTATTGCAGCACTGATTGGCACAATTTACAGCGTAGTGATGCTTTTGAGGAGCAATGTAAGTAAGAATAAGTAATGCGTACCATTTAATGCATAATGTTGTTGCATTTGTGTAGTGATCGAACTGTAGATCATTAAAGACATCCACCAACCTTTTGTCCTCAGACGACATGGGGGCAGCTTGTGATCCGTTCTCTGGACATTGTAACCATTGTGGTGCCTCCAGCTCTCCCTGCTGCTTTAACAACTGGCACAATCTATGCCCAGCGGCGCCTCAAGAAAAACGGCGTGTTCTGTATAAGTCCGCCTCGCATCAATGTCAGTGGAAAGATTTCTCTCTTCTGCTTTGACAAGGTAAGAGACGAGTGGTCAGGTGGAAATTGACCACAGTTTCTTATGAATGTGTGGTAAATGTTAAAGGCTTAGGGTTTGACTAATTGTAGCTTGGTAAAGCTAGGATTTGAACTCATGACCTTCTGATCATCAGTCCAGTGTCTTAAACACTGAACTACCACAAGTATGAAAGTATGAAATAGTAAGCATGGTGGTGGTAGCACCATGCCTTTGCTACAAGTAGAACTGGGACATTACATAAAGTATATGGCATAATGAAGAAGGAAGACTACCTCAGAATTCTTAAGCATAACTTCAGACCATGGCGACACGGTGGCTCGGTGGGTAGTACCGTCGCCTCACAGCACGAAGGTCCTGGGTTCGATCCCCGGGTGGGGGCGGTCTGGGTCCTTTCTGTGTGGAGTCTGCATGTCCTCCCCATGTCCGCGTGGGTTTACTCCGGGTACTCCGGTTTCCTCCCACAGTCCAAAGACATGCACATTAGGTTGATTGGCGTCTCTAAAGGGAGTGTGTGTGCCCTACGATGGATTGGTGCCCTGTCTAGGGTTGTTCCTGCCTTGTGCCCTATATGGCCGACTAGGCACCGGCTCCCCCGTGACCCTGAAAAGGAATAAGCGGCCAAGAAGATGAATGAATGAATGAACTTCAGACCATCAGCTAGTTGGCTGAAACCCAACATGGCAATGACCCCAAATACCCATCAGAGCTGGTTGTGGAATGGTCACATTATGCTCACATTACGTTTTTGGAATGTCCCTCCCAAAGTCCTTATCTCAACTCTACTGAAAATACGTGGGCTATGTTTAAAAGTCAGGTCTTTGCCAGGGAACCAACAAATTTAACTGAACTATCAAGAAGAGAAATCAACCAGAATTCTGCCAGAAGTTTGTTAATGACAATCAAAAGCAACTGGTCAAGTTGCAACTTGTTAAAGAACATTTAACCAAATATTAGGTGTTTATATGTAAATTTCAGAAAAAGAAAGAACAGCTGAAAGAAATTCCTGAAAGCTTATCCCATTAGAGTAAAGGTCAATGTGAATCAATATGAAGTTCTTCGTTCTTCGAAGTTCTTCCATAGTTCTTCTCCACTGATTACCTTTGTGCTATGATGAAACATTTCTATCCTCATGAGAGTGGTCTCATTCACAGGGCACGAGGGTCACTGAATATAGTATGGAAATGATTTATATAATATGCTATGACCTTCAAAGTCACCAGATCACAACCCAGTGAATGAACCCAAAATTATTAGATAATATCGATATACCATTGGTTTAAGATTTTTGTTGACTGTTTCTTTATTTTTTTCTTCTCAGACAGGTACTTTGACAGAGGAGGGTCTGGATGTGTGGGGGGTGAAGGAGGCTAACAGAAATGGTGCAGGCTTTGATAAGCTGGTACCCGACCCCCGTCTTCTCTCCCAAGGACCCATGCTGTGGGCCTTGGCCTCCTGCCATTCGGTAGCTTTACTTGGAGGTCAGCCCATTGGAGATCCACTGGAACTCAAAATGATTGAGTCTACAGGATGGGTGAGGACACTTCTAATATGTACCATTTTCCAGTTTGCTTCTAGGATTGGGCAAATATTTATCAGGCAGTATTTGACTAGTTTGTTTGCTGCATATGTCTCACCTTAAAATATGCATGTTCTTTGAAACTGTGTCTGTGTTTTGAACATGTTTGAGTTTCACATTGGGACTTCACAAAGCTGCATGTAGCAAGGCAAATGCAAGTTCAGTTTTTATTTAAAAAAAAAAATCTTTTTAACTTTAATTTTTTTCTCCCAATTGGATCATTTGTTATTTCCTTCTGACCAGTTTGCCGTCTCTAGTGCATGACATCCACCTAGGTACCAGCTGTGAAGGCTAATACGTGCTTCCTACAAGATGCAGGAAGCGATCAACCACATCTTTTCGCATTGCTGTTCATATCTGCATACACTCGGAGAGCACTGCTGTCTTCTGTATACAAGAGCTGTGTTTGACTCCCACAATTGGCTTGTGTCACTCTGATGAGGGAGAAAGCACAATCAGTTTTGTTCGCTTGGGTTAATGAAAAATGGAAGAGAAACTACTGTTTCAGCCTTCGTTCCTCTACTGGGAGAGTCGAATGTATTTTTTGTTTAAAGTAACAGTAGTTAAAGAGTATTAAATATTATATTATAATATTTATAATCTAATAATTTTTAATAAGAACTAATGTTCTCACCCACCTGTTAAGTCTCCCCTTTGATATGACCGCTACAAATCCAGGAGGATGAAGTCTTTTGTGTTGTGTTTCGTCCGAAACATGTGAAGCCAGCAAAGCACACCTGCTGCTCTTCCACACAGTCACATTCAACAGTCATTTCTCTTAAAATAGCCCAGCGATAAACGGCAACAACATTTTCAATGGCCCTACGATGCATACCTGCATGTACAACACAAATCAAAATGTGTGTTAAAATCGAGATTAACACATGATTAACTGCGATTAAAAAATGTTCTCGCTTGACAGCTCTAATCCATCCCCTTCTGCATGCATGAGCTCACAGATACCCATGGCTGGTGTCACTATGACTAATAGAGGAGAGAGAGTATGACATCTCTCCCACCCAGAGCATCGTCTGTATTCAAAGTCTACAGCAAACGCTTTTCTGTTGCACCACTTCGGAGCTCAGTAACAATTAATATGTTGATATGATATAAATGCTCAAAAAAGATATATACTCAGGGTGTCATTAAGTTGTTACATCTGGATTTAATTGGAAGAACATGGATTGTTTCTTATTTCAGTTTCTTGAACTGATTTATAAGATGTTAAAGAAAATAAGTGATGTAAATTTGAAGATATGAGAATGTTAGTGAAGATGTTTTTTTTTTGTTTGTTTTTTTTTATGGTAGAAACTGGAAGAGCCGACAAATGAAACGGACACAAGCGTTGAGTTTGGAAGTCATCGGATCCTTGCAGTGATGAGGCCACCTGCTTCAGAGTTCCAGCCTGAGGGCATAGTGAGTACACACTGAGGAAATGAAACCAAAGCAAAATACATCACTGTATTTTTCACATCACATATTTTTAGTGTAGTAATGCCAGTAAGTATTTATTCCTCTTTTGTTTGTTTCTAGTCCCTTAGTCAGCCAGTGGCAATAGTGCGCCGCTTCCCTTTTTCCTCCTCTCTACAGAGGATGAGTGTGGTGACAGTGGGCTCAGGGGGAAACTCAGCCTGCTGTTTCCTCAAAGGTGCACCTGAGATGGTGGCCAGCCACTGTTTGAAAGAAACCGGTATGAAATGGGATGATAGAAATTCTCAATTGTTTTCTTGCTGTTTGTCTTTGCAGCAGTTATTTGATTTGTTTGCCCTTCACTTTGCGTCTGACAGTACCTCCTCAGTTTACCAACACACTCCGGGAATTTGCAAGTGAGGGCTTCAGGGTCCTAGCGCTCGCCTACAAGGAGCTTGAAGCCCGGACGGATGTGAGCAGCATTGAAAGGTGAGTTCTGTGAGGGTTTTTAGTAGCCAGTTTAGTTCCTAGCTTGATGAAATAAGGCTAATATAATTTTTTATTCCTGTGACTGTACATAATGTTCACCATATTTGTTGGTAGGGTAGATGTTGAGGCAGATTTGCAGTTCCTGGGGCTGTTGGTGATGAAGAACCAGGTGAAGCCTGAAAGTGCAGGAGTCATCAGCATTTTGAGACAAGCACTAATCCGGCCTGTCATGGTCACTGGTATAAAAACAGTATAATCATGCACTGCATATTTCTACACATGAATGCAGAGTTTACCTAACTTAGAAATTACATTTGTGGCTATTTATGCATTATAATAGAAGCCCATGCATTTTTTTTAATGTATGTGCTCATTTGTATAATAATAATAATAATAATCATCATCATCATAGCTAACACTATGCCTTAATAAGTGGCCCCTACTACTTTTTATATCTTTTGAACAAATCATCACCTTCCTAAAATAATGGCCTAAGTCATTTTTTGACCAAAATGATTATTTTTTGCCTAAATCACTTCCTCACCATGCTGTCCACCTCTGGTAAAATCGCTGATGTCCTTAGTTTTTTGTTCAGTTTCCTGACAAACCTGAAAAAAATGACTTAGGCCATTATTTTAGGAAGGTGACGAAATATAAAATGATCTTCTTCTTCTACTCGGACTATTCACATAGCATTTTTTTCACTTTCTCTACTTTTTCTATCAGGAGATAACATTCTTACAGCCCTGAATGTAGCCCGAGCGTGTGGAATGATATCTTCACACGAGCAGACTATTTTTGTTCATGCATCGCCCCCTACTGGCAACTCGATGGCAATGTTAAAGTTTCATCAAGGTGATGGTGTGGCGTCTGTCGTCAGCACTCAAGAGACCATGGACATCCTGGAACAGGTTCTTCTGCATGACTTAATTTACAGAAAGCAATGAACACCATTAGCATGTATTGCTTAATTTATATAACTTGTGATGTACCTTGCATTTCTCTTTTAATTGACAACAAGCAAAAGCAGTGTATATCCTTGAAGCTGTTTCTCTGTTCCACAGGGCCTTTATCAGAACAGTATTAAGTATCATTTGGCTATAAATGGAAAGTCCTTCACAGCTCTGTGCGATTATTTTCCAGAGCAACTACCTAAGGTACATTACTAAACTGCATGTGCATTCTTCACATACTGACTGCTTTCCAAACTGGATGTGAACAGACTCTGGTGTGTGCATGCTGCAGGTTCTGATGAAAGGTACAGTGTATGCACGGATGTCTCCGGACCAGAAGACTCAGCTGGTTAAAGCTCTACAGAAACTGAAGTAAGAGGAGAGAAGCTAGATGGAAAGGAAAATGCATCAGACAAGATTAAAACCAAGAATTTGGTTGCCAAGTTAATTTCTTTGGGCTCTTCTAAATCAACATAGGGTCAAAAATATGCATTCAATGCAGCTAATCTGTGCTTTGCTTAAATGTGTTAGAAGTTGAAAAACAAAAACCAGAATTTGGTGCACAAGTTTTCATTTTTGGGGGGTTTCTGAAATACACTTACACACACCTAACATATAGTTCAATGTCTCTTAGCAGGTTGCTTTTGGTAATCCTCAGCAAGCTTCTGGCAGAATTCTGGTTGGATATTTGACCACTCTTCTTGACAGAGCTCATTTTAATTTGTTGGCCCTGACTTTTAAGCACAGTCCACATATTTTCAGTAGGGTTGAGGTCAGGACTTTGGGAAGGCCATTCCAAAAGTTTAATATTAACCTGCTTTGGCCATTCCACAACCAGCTTTGATGTGTGTTTGAGGTCGTTGTCTTTTTGGAACACCACATTTTGTCCAATTTTCAACCATCTAGTTGATGGTTTGAAGTTATTCTGAAGAATTCTAAGATTGTTCCCTGTACCAGGTACCAGTTCCACTGGCAGCAAAAACATGATGCTACCACCACCATGCTCATGCACAACAGTGGGTACGGTGTAATTGTGGTTGAATACCTCACCTTAACTCGAAACATACCTCTGGTCATTGTGGCCAAACAACTCAATCGTTGTCTCATCTGACTATAAAACTTTCCTCCAGAAAGCATTTTCATTGTCCATGCGGTAAGCTGTAAACTGTAGCCAAGCTTAGAGGTGTCAAATTTGGAGCAGGGCCTTCTTTCTTGGACGACAGCCTCCCAGTCCAAGTCTCAACTCGCGTGACTGGAGACACTGTTTCTCCAACAGCTTCTGTTTAATGTTAGGCCTGTGCCATTGGGGTTCTTGGGTTGTTTCTGACCATCCTACCCAATTTCCTCTACAAGACATTCCTGACTTGTGTAAAGCTACAGTCATCTTTCCCCGATCTGCACTGCACTTTCCCATTGTACTGTGTGTTGGTCAGTACAATGAAAGCTGTCAAAGAATCCCTTTTTCTGTGAGCACAGAGAAGCTGCCAACTGTAGTTCAGTTGGCAGCTTCATTAACAGGAAGTTAAGAGGCCTTGGCAAGTTACATGACATTTTGGATCTTTCTGCACCGCTGGGTGTATGCATATTTTAGTATGATGATTTTAGAAAATCCCCCAGAAAAAGAAGTGCACCAAATTCTTGCTCTTTTTTTCTATTAAATATGTATATTGTACGTTCATTTTGTCCCAGAAAAAGAACAGTTCAACGAAATCACTGAGAGCCCAATACTGCCATAACACCATGCCCATAATGAGTGTAATTATCACAGGTGACAATTTCAGGCACTGGGAGCATTGTGTGTATTCCCAAGGATCACATTTGAATCATATAATAATTGTAATTGTTTTCAATAATTAAATTTGTTTTTTAATTCTCATTATGGTCTGGACAGATCTAGTAATATTAATTTCTTCTGGATAAACAGCATCAGGAGCCAAATGATTTACCAACAATAATTTAGGTCTTTAAGGCACTGAATTGCTGCATGTCTTGTTGATTTTGTTTCACAGATAATACAGAAGAAGTATTTCGTCCTTCAGTTTTATACATTACAATAACAAGTGACTAATTAGAACCATAATATAACCATAATGTGGATTGGAAAGATGTTTATTGCTAAGCGTATTCTCCTGTCTGGTGCTTTCCATCTGCAGTTACAGAGTGGGCATGTGTGGAGACGGAGCTAACGACTGTGGCGCGCTGAGGGCTGCTGATGTCGGAGTCTCTCTGTCTGAGGCTGAGGCTTCTGTTGCTTCTCCCTTTACTTCCAAATCTGACAATATCAGCTGTGTGCCTTTGCTGATCAGGTTAAATAGCATAGTTTTCTTTCTCATCCGTGAATCAATCGCATAGATGCTTTTCTTTGCAGAATAAACCTCTTTTATTGAAACTCTCGTTCACTACAGTGAGCGTGTATTTCATTCGTATGATTGAATTAATTGCACACTTCTGGAATATACAGTACGTCCTTTGAAATGAGCAATGTCTTTCTTTAAACAGGGAGGGAAGATGCTCACTAGTTACATCCTTCAGTCTTTTCAAGTATATGGCACTGTACAGTCTGATCCAGTTTTCCTCTGTGCTCATCCTCTACACTGTGAGTGTTTTACGTTTTATACTATTACATTTACATTACATTAATCTGTTTATATTCTGTTATTTACCAAAGTTTTCAGGGAGTCAAGATATACAAGGATATAAATGTGCTCCCTTTCTTTCAGGACATTGTATAGTCACTCACAAAAGTGAGTCCACCCCTCACATTTCTGCAAATATCTTTTCATGGGACAACACTAGAAATGAAACTTGGATATAACTTAGAGTAGTCAGTGTACAACTTGTACAGCAATATAGATTTACTGTCTTCTGAAAATAACTCAACACACAGCCATTAATGTCCAAATAGCTGGCAACACAAGTGAGTACACCTCATAGTGAACATGTACAAATTGTGCCCATAGTGTCAATATTTCGTGCAACCACCATTATTATCTAGCACTGCCTTCACCCTCTTGGGCATGGAATTCACTGCAAAGAGCTGCATTGGTTGTTACTGTAATCCTCTTCCACTCCTCCATGATGACATCACAGAGCTGGTGGATGTTAGACACCTTGCACTTGAGGATGCCCCACAGGTGCTCAATTGGGTTTAGGTCTGGAGACGTACTTGGCCAGTCCATCACCTTTACCTTCAGCTTCCTCAGCAAAGCATTTGTCATCACATTGAAAACCTGCCAATGTGGTCCAGTTTCCAAAGGGAGGGGATCATGCTCTGCTTGGAATTCATGTTTCCCTCAATGAGTGCTCAGTGCTGGCAACACTCATGCAGCCCCAGACCATGATGCTACCACCACCATGCTTGACTGTAGGCAAAACATAGTTATCTTGGCACTTCTCACCAGGGCGCCACCACACATGCTGGCCACCATCTGAGTCAAACAAGTTTATCTTGGTCTCATCAGACCACAGGACATGGTGACAGTAATCCATGCTCTTAGACTGCTTGTCTTCAGGAAACTGTTTGCAGGCTTTCTTGTGTGTCAGCTTCAGAAGAGGCTTCCTTCTGGGATGACAGTCATGCAGACCGAGTTGATGCAGTGTGTGGCGTATGGTCTGAGCACTGACAGGCTGACCTCCCACTTTTTCAACCTCTGCAGCAATGCTTGCAGCTCTCACGTGTTTTTTTTTTTTTTTTTTTTTTTTTTAAGCCAATCTCTGGATATGACGCTGAATAGGTGGACTCAACTTCTTTGTTTGACCCGGGTGAGACCTGTTCCAAGTGGAACCCATCCTGTAAAACCGCTGTATGTCCTTGGCCACCATGCTGTAGCTCAGTTTCAGGGTGTTAGCAATCATCTTATAGCCAAGGCCATATTTGTGGAGAGCAACGATTCTATTTCTCACATCCTCAGAGAGTTCTTTGCCATGAGGTGCCTGTATGAGTGAGCAAACTGTACCCAAAGCACCAAATTTGGGGCAGGGGTGGCTCAATGGTCAAGGTGTTGGGCTACTGAATAGACGGTTGGGGGTTCAAGCCCCAGCACCACCAAGCTGCCACTGTTGGGCCCTGAGCAAGGCCCTTAGCCCTCAACTGCTCAGTTGTATAAAATGAGATAAATGTAAGTCACTCTGGATAAGGGTGTCTGCCAAATGCTGTAAATGTAAATGTAAATTTAACAGCCCTGCTCCCTATTCACACCAGGAACCTTGCAACTCTAACGAATCATATGACACCAGGGAGGGACAACATCACAATTGGGCACAATTTGGAAATGTTTCCAGTGAGGTGTATTCCCTTATGTTGCCAGCTATTTGGACATTAATGGCTGTGTGTTGAGTTATTTTCAGAAGACAGTAAATCTATACTGCTGTAGAAGCTGTACACTGACTGCTCTAAGATGTATCCAAGTTTCATTTCTATAGTGTTGTCCCATGAAAAAATATAATAAAATATTTGCAGAAATGTGAGGGGTGTACTCACTTTTGTGAGTGACTGTATATGGTTTTTAATGTTTGTTAGCCAAACTGACATAGATGTTGTGTTAAATACAATTAATTTTAACATTGGTATAGTTACAGTAATCATTTAGTATATACTGTATGGCCAAAGGGCGACACGGTGGCTCGGTGCGTAGCACTGTCGCCTCACAGCAAGAAGGTCCTGGGTTCGATCCCCGGGTGGGGCGGTCTGGGTCCTTTCTGAGTGGAGTCTGCATG
>JAOVVG010000018.1:6836492-6850017 GCA_028566375.1 Leptodoras nelsoni
CCAAGCAGAAGCAGGTTGGAAGGAAAACCTGCACCCACACGGCCCTTTGTGGATTGAGTTTGAGACCCCTGGCTTACAACCATGACTCCTTCCAAAAATGTTAAATAAATGACTCCTAACAAAGAAAACATAACGATTATTTATTCTTATGTACTTTGTTAAACAACACGCCATTTCAGTCGGTTTATTAGTCTTAGTTTATTATTATTATTATTATTATTAATCTAATTATTATATATTTTCTGACCAATCAGATTCGAGCATTCGACTCCGCTGTGGTATAAAAGAAAATGGTGTGGGCTAATGGACAGCACTAATGCCAAACAATCCCCACATCACATTAATGCCAAACAATCCACAGATCGTACATTATCCAGCTTATTACAGAAATCAATAATTCGACACAAAATATTGCTAATTGTTTTGTTTCTATAAAAATATCTACCGTATGCGCTTACTGACCAATCAGAATCGAGTATTCAGTCGCGTAATAAATTACACTAAAGTCTTTGAGCAGTGGACACGGTGTTGTGTTGTCATATTATAAAGGATTTGCAAATCCCAGCGATAATTCTGTACATGCTTGGTGTATGTATCTTTGGCACATCTGTGTTTATTTATTTACTGCATAGTTTTAGCTACTGCAGCAACAAAATCTAACTCATGGTGTGGTTTTCTTTTCTGTATTTATAACTTGTCTTTCTTGGGCTTATCTTAAGGGTGTGTTTTGTTTTGTCTTTCTCTGTGCTGTGCTTTATGCATTTTAAGTAAGACAGGTTATACAGATCACTTAGTGATCAGCCATAACATTGAAACTAGTGCTGTCAAATTAACGCGTTAACGCACTATGTATGGGGCTGAGTAACTGCAGACCAGTCAGAGTGCCCATGCTGACCCCTGTACACCACCAAAAGCACCTACAATGGGCCGATGAGCATCAGAACTAGATCATGGAGCAATGGAAAAAAGTGCCTGGTCTGATTAATCATTTTTTCTTTTACATCATGTGATTGGCTCAGTGTGTGTGCATAACTTACAGAGGAAGGATGAACCATGGGAAGACGGTAAGCTGGCAGAGGCAGTGTGATAGGCAGTGTTCTGTTGGGAACCTATGGGTCTTGGCATTCATGTGGATGTTCCTTTGACACGTAACAACTACTTAAGCCTTATTGCAGATCATGTGTACCCCTTCAAGGCAATGTCATCCCCTAATTTTAGTGGCCTATTTCAGCAGGACGATGCACACTTCATGCACACATGAAGTACATATATTTTTAGACTGATGACTGAAGGACAGCATTAATGCCAAACAATCCCCAGATCTCTGTACATTATCCTGCTTATTACAGAAATCAATAATTTGACACAAAATATTGCTAATTGTTTTGTTTCTATAAAAAATATCTACCGTATGTGCTAACTGACCAATCAGAATCGAGTATTCAGTCGCGTAATAAATTACACTAAAGTCTTTGAGCAGTGGATATGGTGTTGGGTTGTTATATTATAAAGGATTTTCAAATCCCAGTGATAATTCTGTACACGCATGGTGTATGTATCTTTGGCAGATCTGTGTTTATTTATTTACTGCATAGTTTTAGCTACTGCAGCAACAACAAAAAAAAAACTCATGGTGTGGTTTTCTTTTCTGTATTTATAACTTGTCTTTCTTGGGCTTATCTTAAGGGTGTGTTTTGTACCCCTTTGTACCCCTTCATGGCAATGGCATTCCCTAATTTCAGTGGCCTCTTTCAGCAGGACGATGCACACTTCATGCACACATGAAGTGCATATATTTTTAGACTGATGACTGAAGAGGTTTTGCTCCCTCATCCTCAAAAAGTGCTCATCCACATAGGGGTGGCATCTTGCAATGTTTAAAGGCTGCACTAAATGTTTATGGTTCTCTCGATACCACCATCCTGTTTTTTTTTTCAGGCAGATTCATGGCTTTTAAAAAAATCTTAAGATGCACACTATACTGTCACACTGCAAAAATTGTTCAGGAATGTTTTGAGGAACATGACAAAGTATTCGAGGTGTTAACTTGGCCTCCAAATTCCCCAGATCTCAATCTGAGTGAGCATCAGCAGGATAAATAGATCCATCCATGGAGGCCCCAGCTTGTGACTTACAGACTGTAAGGATCTGCTGCTAATGTCTTGGAGTCCATGCCTTAACAGGTCAGGTCAGGTCAGGTATTTTGGTGGCACAAGGGGGATCAACACTATATTAGGCAGGTGGTTTTAATTTTATGGCTGATCAGTATCTGTATATATAACTATGAATGGGTGGTTGTTACTCAGTGGTTCAAGCTTTTGTATGTGGCTCTAGCAGTTTTCTACTAGACAGATTGAAAGGCTGACTTACACATGCACTGAGTGCACCCAGACTGACTTCTCATGTACTGTATTAAAAGTTTTGTCCATGTCCATTTTGGATTCCAGGCAAATGAAACAGGTTTTCCCAAACAGGTTTGACTTGAATACACTCATATACTATGTACAAGTATTACATTCTTATTGTGTTAAATGCTTTAATTCAGTGTTTTAGTACCCTTGGAACTAAACTGATCATTGTGTCAGCTCTTTGTGTCAGGGCCAGTAGAAAGATAGGCATTAGAAATATTGATGGTCTTTATTCATTCCCACAATCATTGACAAATGTTATGACTAACACAGATAAATGGCTTTAAATTCCTTTCATTGGGAGGGCTTGATGACTACGTAGGCGACAGAGAACAGAAAAATGACCTTTGAGACAGTGCTATCTGACCTACTGCTAGCACACTAGCTACAGATAATGGTTTTATACCGAAGAGAATTGCAAGCAGCACCACAAAAAAAGCTAGGAGGTAAGTCAAAATATTTCAGCCATTTCTTTTAAGTTTGAATTTAACTGCAGACTCATGTTGAATTTGTAAACGATGTTTTGTACAGACAGGATATTGAGATGTTGTCCTTCATTTCCTGGCTTGTACCAAGTTTACCCACTTGGTTTATACCTGATACAAATCCTCTAGACTGTATTTTACAAGGTGAGGGGGTTTGAATTAACTTTGTTTAATGTTTGATTTTATGCCTTGTTTTTTTTACAATGAATAACATTTCTTGCTGAGAACAAAAAACTTGCATTTATATATTTAAGCATATTACACTAGAAGGAGTGCTGTCAGTTCATAGAATTTTAGGCTCCATAATGCCAATGATGCAATCACTTTTGGTCCTTTGATGGCAAAGCAGCCTACTATCCTCAATCAGTTCACTTCATGCTGTAGTCACATGGTGTTTTTTGCTAAACTGTCCATCTGTTTTGACAAGCTGACCTGATATCCAGAACCAAAAGCTCTATTTTGGTGGTATTTGGAAAAAAAATCAGTTCCAATTAGTTCCAGTGAAACTACATAAGTCATGAAGCATATATTTGTAGTTTGATGACTGTAGAGGTTTTGCTTGACTCAAAATCCTCAAAAAATACTCATTAGCACAGGGGTGGCAAATGACTTGTAATGTTTAAAGGCTTAGTAGTCTGGTAGTAGTAAGTGTAGTAAGTCTACCCTAAATGTTTATGGTTCTGCCAATACCATCCTAATTTTTTTTTCCAGGTAGATTCATGACTTAAATCTATATTTGTAATTATTTTTTTAATTGACATGAAAAAAAAATCTATTTTTTTAATTCTCCAATGTATTATATTGCATTACATTTTTTTCAGCTGTTTTGTATGAATTTATGTTTTATATACATTTAATTATATTTGAATATGTAAAAAAAATAAATCACTTCTTTTAACCCTTTAATTCTCCAGTGTATTATATTGCCTTATTATTATTATTTCAGCCTCTTTTAACTTTATCTTCTCACCATCTCACATTAATTGATTAGTTTGTGTCCTGAATATTTTATATATATTAAATTCAGATATTTCTAATCAGATATTTTAAATATAAAAATCAAGGGACAAAAAAAATCAACAATGACACTGGGGCTTGTTTTAGTTATTATTACTTGAGACATCAATATATTAATACTGTACTTAAAGCAAATGTTTTGAAATATAATCAGATTTAACTTTATTATTGAATTTATTTTTAGGGCTTTGCTAATGAAAAGTACTGATTTGCATGTTTGGCTTGTATGTTTGCATCTGGTGCTGTAACTGACTTCTGTTTCTGATGGTATTAATGGCAGGAGTTGTAGGTGCATGTGGGATCTCGGTGCTTTCCAACCTTTTAAGGGTTCATTTATTCGTTGAAGCACAGAGGTAAGAGTCTTATCTGTGCTATGACCACTGCATTTTCTGAAGCAAACAAAATCTCTGCCCAATTTCTCAAAAGCATATTATAGTTAAGATCATTTTACATGGAAGAGAGTGTTCACTGTGATGCTCACTTGACCATGTGATCATCTTTTTTTCATCTGGAGAACAAACTATGTACATTAGTATACAAATATATGCTTACATATAAACCTCATTATATGCACATGTTGGATGTAGAGGTAACACTGTGTTTCATTCTTGCTCTAATAATTCTTTTTTTTTGCTTCCAAAGTACAGCAGACAGCAAAGATGATATTAAAAAAAAACGCAATCATAATGGTGGTCTAACAGACAGATTACAGTTCTGGATCCTGACCATGACTCTAGCCTTTGTGGGTTCTAGAGTTGCATCACTAGTGGTTCTCGAGTTCTCTCTTCGAGCAATTTTATCACGCTTCACAGCCTCATCAGTAAGAAAAAAAATTTATTACTCCTTTGCTGAAAATATCAATACTGTATTGTATATTAGATCAAAACAGCCTCTTTTCTCTTTTGTTGTAGGATCCACTGAGTGATACTTTGTTACAGCAGCTGGTCCAATGCCAGTTCTCTTTGGGCTGTGCATTTAACTGCGCCCTTTATTTTCTCCATGAGGGGGCACCACAAGCTTGGCTAAATTTCCTCCTCGCTGCAGCACTGAGCTGGTATTTGGCCAGGCAGTGCTCCAGATTATGGCACCACATAATCACGATGTACCCAATACACAGCACCCAGCGATACTGTGGGGTCTGTATTGGCCTTCTGACGTCTGGCACATCCATACTGCCTTTTCTTTGCAGTGCCTTGATTCTAACATTTTGTGTGGCTGGATTTGCTGCCATATCTAACATCAACCAGCACTTTCTGTCAACTACTGAGGCCTTGAGGTTCTGGACACCACTCACAATCTGCTACACTCTTCTTGTCATCTATATGCATGGTGAGACAAATCAGAACTAGCTATGGGGATCCATTTTATCTTGAATGCAATTTATTAAATTCATCACTCCAACAACTTCTATGTGCATAATCAGCTACATTGCACAAATAGTAACATGGGGAGCAAATTGCACAAAATGCATATGCTCTCTACTCTAAGCACAATATAGTTAAAGTGATTTCTGTCAAATTGTACTATTGAACTATGTACAGCATGTCCTTTCCAAATGGTTGAAGTACTAATTAGATAGTAGAATTATGTTAAAATGTATGTATTGATTTGCAATATTAAGTAACTGAGTAGCCTCACACACCCAGGCTATCCAGTTTGTTCCTGAGCTCATCTACCATCTGTGTGAAGCTTTGAATGGTTTCCCCATGTCCCTAGGTTCTCCAATTTCCAAAAGCATGCCAGTAGGTGGACTGACTACGCTAAATTGCCCCTAGGTGTGAATGTCGGTGGGCACATGTTGCTCTGTGATTCACGGTGTACCCAAGTGTTTCCAAGACAGACTCCACTGCAATTCTGAGCAGGATAATGTTGTTATAGAAGATGAATGAGTAACTTCCTCAGTAGCTCATGCTTACATTTATAACACTTTGTCTTTAAAATTTACACAAATATCCGTATTTGAAACAATGCCAACCTTCCCATATTTATGGTACCCTTGATCATATTTCACCAGATGGGTTGACTACGCCATGTACTGGGATTCCTATTTCAGGTGTAAAACACAAATACAACAAATCTACACTTACTTTATTCCAGAGGAGCAGAATAGGCAGCCTAGTGGACAGAATCTTCTGAACACAGTGATGGTGCGCCTGGGCGGCCTGCTATTATTGATGCTTATTGTAGGAAGGTGGGCAGATGTGCTTCACATCCTACTGTGCTTCATTGGAGAAGCTGCCTGTCTCCTACCAGCCCAGGAACTACTGAATGGCACCTCTAAAGTGAGTCGGAATGAACCTCAACAGCCTATGCATGCATGAATTTGTGCAAATAACGATACACCTTGTATATCTATTCATGCAGGATGCTGCAGATGTTCCCAGACGTTTTGTGCTGAAAAAGGAAGACCAGAGACAACAAAAGAAAACAGACAAATATGACTGAGGGATAGACAAAAAAAGACTTTTCAGGAGAGATTAGACCAAAGGATAGAATGATTTTCAGGAAAACAAGATTTTCGAATCCAGTCAAGCCAGGCCACACACAAAGCTGCTAAATGCAGTCGCAGTAGGTCAAGAGAACATCGCGTATGATTTGTACAATGAAGCGCTATTTAGGTCTGTGTGTGTACGTGACAGATGAAATGCTTTTTGGCAGATCTGTATTTCAGATTTTAATTTAAAAACGATGACCCATTTGATATTTATTAGAGAAATCTATACAATTTGCAGCTCTAAAGAAACCACCAGCTTTAAGAAATTAAAACATTCAATCTTAGGCCCAGTGTATAAGTGTTTCACAGCAGACAATAGGTTATGCCTTACAATTACAACGTGGCAAGCAATTTGATATTATTTAAAAACCTTTATTTAGAAACACAGGGGAATCAATTTGAGCTAAAGTAAAGGCGAGGGACAATGAATTCTCTCACATGCTCCCTTTATAAAATACATTGACAAAAAGTAACTGTCTGTGGTCTATTGTTTAAGCAAGCTTGAAAACACAGATGATAAATATTATGGAAGGAACACAAAGACTCAGTTAATAAGCTAAACTCAGAAGGGGGGGGTGATAACACGTTTGATTTTCAACAACTTTTCCTAAAAAATGAAAAATGCCATAGAGGGTAAACCCTGTGAGGCTTGTGAGTTATCTAACAGCATTGTGTCACAGGAAACAGAAGTATCTGTGCTTGCCAAACTGCAAACAATCAAAGATGTAACCTTTGTTATCTTCGCATACCAGTGCAAAACACATTATGAGATAATACTTTTGTAAACACAAAATGGCGGCTGCTCTCTGAAGCTAATTGTTCTCTGGTCGTGAACGGCGCGTGAGATCACGTTCAAAATGGCGTCATGTTTCAGATAACCGGGATAGTTCAATCTTCTCGGACAATAAATCACTCCAGTAACGATCTGAAAGAAAGTATAGCACTGTAGAAACAGACTCTGCCTCCACATACGCCCTGCGCTACAATCTGCCCTTATAAAAGATATTTCAAAAGAAGAAAAAACAAGGATTAAATGCAACAATGGTGGAGCAATGTTTTATGTTCAAGACACATCCACGTTAAGGCATCCGACACTTCCAACTTTTGGCATTCATAAATCTAACCCATAAATAAAACCAATACATTTTTCAATCCGCGGTTACTCCAAATATAAGGGAGTGTTAACAGCAATGCAATCCAGACCATTTGTTTTTGATTATTTGTCCTCTACTTCACAGAAGTAGACACATTTGTATTTCCAAAGCAGACCAAAAAGGTTTTCCAATCCCAAAAGCACCGTGTTCTAGTAGGCTACTGCTTTATTTCTCTTCTTTCTAGGACTTTTGTAGATCCACATAATCCTCAATATAGTCCTGTAGTCTGCAGCAGCCTGTGTAGCTACCGTGTTTATGGCTTGCTTTCTCTAACGAACCACGCAATCTCATATCCCGCACATGCTTTCCAGAAATTTCCGCCACTCTGCACTGCAGAATGGTAATTGCTCTTTGTCAAGCCTGGTTTGTGGGCGTGTTCTGCGCATGCGCAGTGCGCCCACTGCAGTCTTTGGATTTGCCGCATTTTGACGCATGCGCGTTTCGGATCATTGCGCTTTGGGGTTGTCAAATTCAGTGATGCTGCATACTTCGACAGCGTTTGCTATCAATCGGTCACAGTTTGTGTTATAAGAGATGACACTGGTGGGTAAAATGTGCCAATTAAATAAAAAAATAATTGCAATTGTAATACAGGATACAAAATGTAGTAATGTTGATTACTACATGGGCTGCTTGTTACTGAACATGTTTTAGAGAGCTGTCATCACATCACAGAGGCAAACTGATCATAAAAAATTGGTGCATTGTGTCAGATGTTATATTTACCAAGAACAGATTGGCTCCATGTCTGATCACTTCCTTCTGTTTGATTTCACACAGAGATTATTTGACTAACTGTATAAGGCAAACGTGCACAGTTTGAAAATGTCACCTATATTTTGAGTTCATGTAAAAGCAATGGATTTATATACACATACACATGAATCATATGATGCATTATCCTTGGATATGCATATTAGAAATGTTTTACATCAGAGATATTTTTTTACCATTGGCTGATTCACAATGTCCTTAAAGACAAGCTAATTTACAGGTACAGGTCTTTTGTTTACAGGTTGCAGCACCAATATATTGATATAGTAATCCAATATTCATCCTGTGTCCTGTTTTGTGCTGTACATATACTTGTACATGTACTTCGTTAAACAAAGCATTTTTATTGTATTATCAATGAACAATGACTGTGCAAACAAATCGTTGAGTGCTTCAAAGCATGCACCTCCATGTTCCAGGTGCTGAAATAAACGATAGCAAACATTGTCAAGGTGCATTAAAAAAAAAGGATAAGGGCAAAAGCAAAACTAGTCAAAATGGCTAAAATAGCTTGGCAATCTTGCAAATCCTACAGAAAGATATGAAATGTGTTCAATAATCATGTTGCATTCACTGTGACTACACTTTTAAATCATAAATAGCTCCTTTAATACTTATAGATCCGCATTGTTTACAAGAAATCTTTTTTCTTTGTTTCTGCCCACAGACACGTACAGTCTATGTTACGAAATCAGTAATATATATCGTAAAATGAACATATACATACATACATGTATGTATATGAGGACGAACGGTATTGTGTAGCTTGGAATATATGATGTATTGTACACAATTATATGCACGACTAGGAAGATCATGGGAAGCTCATTATTAAGGCTGTAACATTTTTCTGCAACATTTTTCGCTCGCGCTTGCAAACAGTGCACGTCCTCGTGCAAGCACCTCAAGAGCGCGCGCCTGACGAGCAGCGCAGCACAGCACAGCACAGCACAGTGAAAACACACACACACACAGACACACACACACACACACAGACACGAGCTTCAGTTTCCAAGAGCAGAGCCGCTCCAGTAGTAGTGTTGTCGAGGCAGAGAAGGGAGACGCTCGCGACTCAGCTTTGAACATCATCTTCTGCAAACTCATCCACACGGCACACTTCGGGTCGGATTTAATCCCAAAAAAGTCATCTGCATGACCGGGGGACACAAAACCGCGCAGTATGGTCCGGGAAACCAGACACTTATGGGTGGGGAATTTACCTGAAAATGTACGTGAGGAGAAAATTATCGAGCACTTCAAACGGTGAGTTTATTTATTTATTTATGTGTTTGTTTGTTTGTTTAATTCGTGCATGTTGGAAATCACATGCAGTGCAGCTTCTAAGGCATGGTGGGGTTGTGAGAAAAAAAACAAACAGTAGAATGCTTCAAAAGCTGAAATGTGTTGTGCAACTATATATACCTACTGTTTATTACTGCTCTGTCTGGTCAAACTAAGAAACTTAAATGCACAACAAACTTAGGGCCGGCGAGTTTGATCATAAGTAACCCAGACGTCTGTTAGCTAGCTAATTAGCACCTTGAGCAAGAAAAAAAAATGTCAGCAGCAGTAGCAAATCGCAAATCGCCATGTCTAAATGAATAGCTATTACAGAAACCAATAACATTGGCTCCAAACACGCTCTGTTAGCACGCAAGCTAAGGTTTCTATTTTATATCAGAGTGCCACAGAACGTGTATGCACCCCATTTTTTTGTTGGCTTTCTAACGTTTGGTGTGGTTTGCCTCCCAGTTCACGTGTCAAATCAAATCGCAAATCGGAAAAGTCAGCAGTGCGTGCAGGAATAGTAAAAATGCATGTTTAGCATGCTATGCTAGGTCAGCTTTAGCTTTCGCAGCATGGAGACAGACAGGTTAAGTGTTTAACCAAATAGTAATAACAAACTTATAAAAATATTCACGATTCGGGTTAACAGTTATGTGCAACCGTTATTAGTCTGCCAAAGTATAAAGGTCTGTAACTCTGTAAATGAGCTGGATTACACTGATCATCCGTGCACAGGACTGCTTGTACAATTACCAACTATGTGTATTTGTTTATTCAAATAAGCACCATTTTATTATCCATTTACCTGAACACACGACCCAGTCGAGCATGCACTGCCAAACTGACCATGTTTTAATGCAGGTTTCCAGTCCTGGTCCTGTAGTGCTCCCTGTCCTGGGTTTCACCTGCTCTAGGAGCATACAAGTGTTAAAGCAGGATCAAGGCTGGAAGCATGTGTCTGGTTTCAAAAAACAGGTGTGTGATGTACATCTGCAAGGTTAAATACCAGGCTTTCTGTCTTGACCTGTAGGCAGGTTTACAAGGATCTTTTTTCCCCCGAAACGTTACACTTTATAACAGCTTTCAGCGGTTAATGTGTTTTAGGAGAGTGTGTTTTTTCACACTGTTGAAAGAGTGCACCTACAGATTTTTTATTATTATTATTATTATTTACCAACAAAGTGGATGTGGAAACTTTGTACGGAGGTAAGATGGAAAATAAAGTCTTTAAATTAAGCGAGTTGCTCAGGTCTGTTTTGGATTGTATTCTGTCTCAAGTGTGCTGGAAAATACCATTTGACAAATAAATACATGCAAAATAGTAGTGGTAGGGAAGTTGTAAGTGTCTTAGGGTGTTGTAATGTATCTTGACTTCACTATGGAACAAGGGGTAGCAGTAACCCCAATGCTTTGGAACATGAATGTGCCTTTTATTTATTTATTTTTATAACACAACCTGTAACACATTCACTATCACAAGTAATTTTACTGGAATGGTACAGCCACTACATCTCTACAGAGGTCTGGGAAGGGACAGGCAGAAAAAGAAAGCTTGTGAATGTGTAATGTAATAACCCAGTCTTGCACTGAATAGCATCCAGATTATAAATATTTGCTTTGTATTCATGGTCCTTATGTGAAGATTGCAAAGTTCAATGTGCAGTTCAGAGCATGGCTTGTAAAGTACAGTGTAATATATATGTTATATCTGCTTTTTGAGCATATCACACTTTGCTGTTATAATAACTTCCATTCTTTAGGTAAGGCTTTCCAGTAGATTTTGGAGGTTGGCTGTGGGGTTGAGGACAGGGCCTCTGCAGGCCACCCGAGTTCTTCCATTCCAGCCTTGGCAAACCATGTCTTCATGGAGCTTACTTTGTACACAGGGGCATTGTTATGCTGGAACAGGTTTGTGCCTGGAAGGGAACTCTACAACATACAAAGGCATTCTAGACAATTGTGTGCTTCAGGCTTTGTTTGCGCCAGTTTTGTGAAGGCCTGTTATGGGTGTGATGTCCACATACTTTTGACCACGAGATGTATGATTACTACAGCGGTATACACACAGGGATTCCAACATCTATGGTTTAGCCATAGCATTTACAATGTATGACCCCTTGCTACTGTGAGAGATGCCTGCAAACTATGTGTTTTTTCTTCAGTTAACTGAAGGGACACGGACATGGCATGTAAAAGATGCATTTGATTCTCCTAGCAGTTACTTTGACTTCAGTGTTGATTTCATCCATGTGAACTCTGAACTGTGAATTCACATGCCTTGATATTGTGGGCCAATAAGTGGCCAGGACTGTGGTCTTTCTGGACAGTTATTGGACTTACTGTTGCTGTTATTGTTTGTGTGTGTGTGTGTGTGTGATTCTCTCCAAATGTGTTGGGAGCAGAAACACACTTTGTGTGTTGCAGTGTGCATGGTGTTTAAACTGCATGATTAGGCTTGGCAGTTTTTATATAATTTGATGCAAGGTTATTTTTTGCATAGAATGCAGCATATTTATGCTTGAAAATGGGCTTAAACAGCTTTGTACATGTGAACCTCTTTTTCTTCTTCTTCTGGCTGATCCTGTTCGGGTATCTTTCATATCCATCTTGCCCTGTCCTGAGCATCCTCCTCTGTCACCCCAACCACCCACATGGCCTTCCTCACCACATCTATAAACCTCCTATTTGGTCTTCCTCTCCTTCTCATGCCTAGTGGTCCCATCCTCAGCATCCTTCTCCTGATACAACTCTCATCCCTCCTCTGTACATTCCCAAACCATCTCAATCTCTCCTACCTAATCTTGTCCCCAAAAATATCCTATCTGTGCTGTCCCGCTAATAAATTCGTTCCTAAACTTGTCCATCCTTATCACTCCCAATGAAAATTGCAGTATCCTCATCTCTACCACTTCCAGGTCCCTCACCTGTCTTTTAGTCAGTGCCACTGCCTCCAAGCCATATAACACAGCAGGCCACACTACTGTCTTGTAAACTTTGTTTTTCACTCTGGCAGATACCCTTCCATCACAAATCACTCTCACTCTACACCATCCATCCCACCCTGCCTGCACTCTCTTCTTCGCCTCTCTACCACATTCTCCATTACTCATGTTTATACATTTGACCCCAAGTATTTAAACACATCCACGTTCATCACCTCAGCTCCTTGCAACTTGACCTTTCCATCACCCTTCCTCACATTCACACACATTTACTTCCTTTTACTCCTGCTAACGTTCAATCCCCTTCTCTTCAATGCATACCTTCGTCTCTCGAGGCTCTCCTCAACCTTACCTTACATTCACCACCAATCACAATATCATCCGCAAACATCATATTCCATGGAGACTCCTGTCTAACCTTGTTCTTCAGCCTGTCATTGACCATTACAAACAAGAAAGGACTCAGCTGACCTTTGATGCAGTCCCTCTTCCACTTTAAACCCGACCAACTTTATGCCTCTGTAGTTTCTGCAGCTCTGGCCATCACCCTTATTCTTAAAAATCAGAACCGTAATGCTTTTTCTCCTTTCCTCAGACATCCTTTCACAATCCAAGATTTAGTTAAACAGCGTAGTTAAAAACTCCACTACCTTCTCTCCTAAACATTTCCATGCCTCCACTGGTATGTCATATGGGCCAGCTGAGTTTCCAGTCTTCATTCTCTTTATAGCTGCCCTTACTTCCTCCTTGCTAATCTGAGGCACTCCCTGGCTCACTATCGCAATGTCATCTAACCTTCTCTTTCTCTCTCTTCCTTCATTTATCAGCTCCTCAAAGTATTCTTTCCACCTTCTTAGTACACTCTCCTTATTGGTCAGCACATTCCTATCTACAGGGGTTGGACAATGAAACTGAAACACCTGTCATTTTAGTGTGGGAGGTTTCATGGCTAAATTGGACCAGC
>JAOVVG010000018.1:6872841-6886249 GCA_028566375.1 Leptodoras nelsoni
ACTCTTGTTAAGTGATCGGGTGATGATAGGGCAGCTTGACCATAAACTTTCTTACCGTTGCTCCAAACTTGCTTGCATTTTTCCAGTGACCAGGCACTACAAGAGTTTCAAGGCTAGAATGCAACTGAAACAAGTCCAACCATTTATCTGAAATCCCACTCTAACTGACCTTGAACCACCAACCACCATATGCTTAAGCCCTATGGAGCACGGGAATTTTATTCTCGTTACTTTCCGGACAGACCTCGTATATGAGCATGGTCAACTGACATCTTTTACACACAATGAAATATTGCTCTTTGAATAATTTAACATGAATGAATGAATACAACTTTATCATATGTAATAGATTGCAACATTTGTGCTAACTATACCTCCGTGTTTTTGGCTTATAGAAACCGAAAGTGAGAACGAGTTCCGGCCACTTGATGAACGGATAGATGAATTTCATCCCAAAGCTACACGAACACTCTTCATTGGAAATTTAGAGAAGACCACAAGTTACCATGACCTGCTTAACATCTTTCAGCGATTTGGAGACATTGTTGTAAGTTGAATTTAAATAACAGGAAACATTGCTTTTGCCAAATGTGCTCAATGTTGCATTTTGGTCTCACAATACTTTAACAGTCAACCAGTTATATGATTTATTTAATCCGTCCTCTGCAGGATATCGATATAAAGAAGGTAAATGGGGCTCCACAGTATGCCTTTCTGCAGTACTGTGACATCGCTAGTGTCTGCAAAGCAATAAAGAAAATGGATGGCGAGTACCTTGGGAGTAATAGGTTAAAGGTGAGGATTAAAATGTGTATTTTATTGTTAACAAATGAATCTTGGAAATAAGTTACTAATTATTAAGTTATAAGTTATTAAGTTATAAGTTACTAATCGAATTAGGGAAAATCCACATTCATAAATCTAAAGTCATCAAATCAGTCCTAAATTTGAAAAGATTTTATAAACATTATTGTAAATACCCCAAAACATCAAACCAGTAACACATCCCTTCTGAACATTGTTAGAGCATTACATTGAGAAACTCAAGTAATATGTATTTGTAAGTCCTATGTGCCTAATTTTGTGATGGCCTAAGTTACTCATCTCTCTCTCTCGCTCTCTCTCTCTCTCTCTCTCTCTCTCTTGCTCACTCGCTCGCTCTCACTCTTTCACTTACTGAAAATGAACCCCTTATCTCTTGTAATTGCTGATTTCTCTAGGAAAAAGGATTCCCTGCAAATATCTCTCTGAGCTCTCTTGTTGTGCTGGTCAAGTTTAATTCACTAGCCTAACAAGTGTGTTAATGTTTCGGTTGACCATAAAACAGTTTTTTCCTTCAAGTGTCTGTAAGTGAAATATATCATTGGTCTTTGTAGACATGTAGAGATGATTTGATTGGATACTACAGCAGCATTCCTAAGCTTATACAGCTGCACAGCTGTACTGTCAGTTAGCCCCTGGCCCTGAGAATATATTATAGCATAAACTTATTTACATTTTTACATTTACATTTATGGCATTTGGCAGACACCCTTATCCAGAGTGACTTACATTTATCTCATTTATACAGCTGAGCAGTTGAGGGTTAAGGGCCTTGCTCAAGGGCCTAACAGTGGCAGCTTGGTGGTGCCAAGCCACCTTCTATTCAGTAACCCAACACCTTAACCACTGAGCCACCCCTACCTTATCTTTGTGCTTACATTGTGACATGAAAACCGAATGACAATTACTATTTTCTTTATTTTTTTGTTTTACAGTTAGGATTTGGAAAAAGTATGCCTACCACATGTGTATGGTTGGATGGCTTGGCTTCCAACATTACAGACCAGTACCTTACGAGACATTTTTGCCGTTATGGACATGTTGTTAAGGTACTCATTCTTCCTAAGAATAATTTAAGTTCAATTTCTGTATAGTTTACCAAAATGACTCACGTTGCACATTATTGCTTTTCTGGCTCCACTAGGTTGTGTTTGACCGAGTGAAGGGAATGGCTCTTGTCCTTTATAACAATATTGAATGTGCACAGGCTGCAGTAAAGGAAACCAAGGGTTGGAAGTTTGGGGGTAACAAAATTAAGGTGCACAAACAAATTTGGCTAGTGCATGTATATTCAATTAACTTTTACTTAATGTGATACTGTGTTTTACATTTGTAAAGTTGTAAATATGTGTATATTTTTTAGGTTGACTTTGCCAACCATGAGAGTCAGATGGCTTTTTACCGTTCAATGCAGGCATCAGGACAGGACATCAGAGATTTTTATGATATTCTTTCCGACCGTCGGTTAGTAAACTAATGCTCTTTTATTTCATTAAATCATTGGGTTTTTAATAAAACTTTAGGTCATTATCATTCGAAAAGGATTTAACGGCACACCTTTTCTCCCTTTTCCAGAGATGAACGGAGACCACTCTTTCATGAATTCTCCACCGAACGGGCTTGCTATGAAAATGTAAGAACTCCTGGAACCTACGCAGAAGAGCTGCGTCGCAAATATTCTGCCAGAAGTCGAGAATTTTACACAGAATGGGATCCCTATACAACGGACTACTATGACCCAAGATATTATGATGAACCGTGTGAATTCAGGGACTACCGAGATCCTTATGAGCAAGACATAAGAAAATACAGCTACATGCAGCGAGAACGCAATAGAGACCGAGAACGTTTTGAAGCAGACAGAGAACGTGATCATAACCGACGGACGGCTGAACACAGCCAGAGTCCATCTCATCCACGTCGTCCTTCTAGCCCCACTACTTCCCCTGTTCTATCGGAACGCCTACTTAGTGACTCTGAACATCTCATTTATAGTCGCTCATCTGAGAGAAGTGGCAGTTGCAGCTCAGTTTCTCCACCACGCTTTGAAAAGCCAGACAGAATCCGTTTGGAACGATACTGTAAAAATGATAAACTTGAGAAGGAAAGACCACTGTTTGAAGCAGATCGTGGAAATGGGGGAGAAAAAGAATGGCGAGCTGGACGTAAGGAGAAAGGAGAAAAGGACAGAACTGAGAAGCACAAATTAAGGAAGTTAAAACTTTTATCTCCTAATGTTCCGTCATCTGAGACGGACCTTGAACCGGACAGGGAGGCTAGCCCTGATACAGCCCAGCGTAATTCTGCTAAAACTCTGGCCAAAGAAAAAGAATCTGGAAAAGGAAGACTAGATCTTCCACCTTGTGTTGTTCACTTAACACGTGTCAAAGAAAAGGAAGGCAAGTTTATTGACCATGCCATTGCTGAGAAACAAAGAATAAAGGCTGCCTGTGATCATGCCAGTTCTCCAACTTCACCACCTATGGCTGATCACAAGACTCTGCTGCATCGTATAGAAATTCAAAATAGAGAGGTCCTTAAACATGAAAAAATTCCAAAAGAGAAATGTTTGGCTAGCCAAGTAGAGCCTATAGACAAAGAAGGCAAAATGAAAGGCAGAAAATACCTTAAAGCTGAACCTATATTTGAAAAAAGCAATTCTGATGCTGATCGCTTAGCTGCTCGAAAGAGGCGTTTTGAAGAAGAAACAAGAGCTAATCGCTTGAGAAGAGTATCCCAGGATGAAGATGAAGGGCGATTTGGACTGAAGTGGCTGGGCAGTATTCATTTCTCAAAGGGGTTGGAGGAAGAAAAGAAACTTTCTCAACTTGAGATGTCCAAGCAAGAGAGCAGAATTGATAAGAAAGAGTGTCTGGTTACTTTAAGTTCCGTAAGTGAAGGACCAGACTCAGAAATGAGCAAAAATCTTGGCCACAATATAGACCTGCAACTTAGGGAACTGGCAGAAGAAGGAACAAATCCTGTAAATGATCAGAGGATGCATGGTTTGGGGGCAAATGATCAGCAGTGCACCACTCTTAAGGTGTCTGATGACAGAAACTTAGAAGTGGAACAGTGCCTAACTGATATTAAAAGACACCCTGCATTGCAAAAACCAGATGCACTGAACAGTGAAGAAAGGTTACTCTTTGATCTGGACCACTCACAAAGCTGTAGAAAACAAATGGAGCAAAGCCGTCGTCTCCAGCAGCAACTACAAGACTGTGACAGTACAGATAAAACTGAAAGTACACTTAGCACTGACGTAGAAGACTTTGATCATCAAAGTCTTGTCCATTTGGTAGGTAAACTCCCTGTGGATGTTACAGATGTTTCACCACCCCTCAAGCGAAAGAAGACAGAAGTATTTGATTATCATTTTACCACTAATAAAGAGAGCAATTATCAGGCTTCCAGGCAATTAAATAACAATTCTGAAACGAATGTTACCTCTGCCTTAGTTGATGACGGATTGCCTGCTGATTCATTACATTTGAATGCTGATAAAGCAAAAGATAAACCTAAATCAGAAAACAGCTCACACTGGGATGGATTTAAATGCAATAATCACAACACTGCCACAGACATAGATTTATTCAAGGCTAAGAAATCACTGAGTGGTAACGAGGGTCTGGGTTGGGAGAGTAAAATGAAACAGGAAACACTGAAAGAAATGAGTTTTCCCAGCACCATTGTGAAACGTGAGAGCATTAGAAAGCGCTTTGTACATGAACTGGAGCCTGGAGAAGTTCGGTCTGACTCTGATGATGATGCTGATGATGACTTCACAAATATGTCACCAAAGCTGGATGCTTCCAATAAAAGAGAATGTGAGGGAAAAGCTGTGGACTTAAAGCTCCCAGGTTCCTTGGAAAAAAATAAGTTCTATGAATTTGCACTGGATAAAACAATAACACCAGATACAAAAGCCTTGCTTGAGCGGGCTAAGTCTCTATCTTCATCAAGGGAAGATAATTGGTCTTTCCTTGGCTATGACTCAAGGTTCAAAAGCTTTCGAAATTGCACAGACAAAGAGAAAGTTGTGCCCACACCAAGACCCATTCCATCCTGGTATATGAAAAAAAAGAAAATCCGGTCTGACTCTGAAGGAAAGGTTGATGACAAAAAAGAAGACCCAAAGCGACAAGAACAAGAGAGTGGGGAACTATTTTCCTCTCGTTTTCTGCACAGCTCTATCTTTGAGCAGGACTCAAGACGTCTTCGACATCTTGAATGCAAAGACAATGATCCTGAGATTGGAATCAGTAGCGAGAAGGCTACGGTCACTGTAGAAAAGGCTGAGACTGTAGGAGAAGATCTTGTGCATGAGCCCATAGTGCTGTTTCATAACCGTTTTTTGGAGCTGCAGCAAAAAAAAGACAAAGACCAAGAGTCCCATACTGTTGAAAAAGCCATTGAGGCTGAGACAGTTGAAAAAAATACTGCACCAGATCAAGAGCAAGTTCAGTCCCCTAAAGAGCCAGATGTTGGGACTGGAATAAAATCAGTAAGCCCTTTGTTATCAGAATCTCTCCTCAGCCCCACAGAGACATTTTCGCAACAGAATCAGCAAGCCTGTCTTGTTACCGAGTCGACTTTGTTACCAGTTACAAATGAGAAATTTGAAGATACTCAAATAGAATCTCAACAGCTGTCCAGCCCAATGAATGACATTAAAGCGGCTCTTACAGTAAGCACACCACCTTTGAAAAAGTTGGACAACACTGAAGTAGAGCCTAACGAGGAAAATTACGAACACACAGAAATTGCAGTGAACATGTTAGCTGAGCAGCAGAATGTTGACGTAAAACCTCCAACACCTGGTACATGCTTAAGTAATTTGGAAACGGAGTCCGATCCTGCTGAGTGTCTGTCTCCTATTCCAGCTAAGATTAAAGATGTGCAAGTGCCCCTTAAGGTAGAGCTGGCTGAAGAGAAATCAGAATCTCTTGATTGTAATTCTGACCCGAATGTACAGTCATCTCTGGAGATGCAGTTAGTGGCCTCTGAACCTGAGTTTGAACCGACACAATCAGCACAGAAACAAACTAAGAATAAAAAAGCAAAAGCAAAGCCGTCAGCATTATTACTGATACTGCCATCTCAACCAGCTAGCGTTGAGAAACCAGCAATACGAAAGAGTGAACGGATTGACAGGGAAAAGCTGAAAAGGACATCATCACCAAGAGGAGAGGCAGCAAAAATCATATCTGACTCCAAGAACTCTTCAAAATCACCTGTTTATGCAACAGATTTGGAGCAGATCAATGACCCAACCCTTCCCCATGGCAGAACACGGCAACGTCGGAATGTTCGTTCTGTCTATGCCACACCTCTGGAGGATGAAGCGTGTCAACAGCAAGGCAAAGATTTTGCTGAATCCTCACGTTCCATGCGCAAGCGTGCTGATAAAGAATCTGTACAGCAGGATGTGTTGACTCCGCCAACCAACGCAAGGAGAGGCCGTCCACCAAAAACACGTAAAAGAGTGGATGATGTGTCTCCGATGAAGGGGGAGCAGACAAAAACACCTGAAGGAGATGACACCTATATCAAAGAGTCTGGAAAAGGTGGTGAAATAACTAAAAGTACAGAAGGATGGCGTTCGCCCCGCTCACAAAAGGTTCAGGCAGTAGTTAGAGCTGGGCAGAGCAGGAAACTAGCTAAAACAGACAAATCGCCAGATAATGCCGATGACGCCGAAAGCTTGATATCTCAAGTTAAAGCAAAAGATGAGACTCTTTCCTTGGAAAAAATTGCTAAAAAGTCAGAAATGGATCTGTTGGACAAACCACAGCTGTCTGAAAAAAGTGTGAAGGTCAAGGTGCCAAGACTGACACGCAATACCAAAACAGTTCCTATTGATAAGTCTGTTAATCTTAAAAAACTTGTTATTGATCTTAGTGGGGATGCAGTTAAAGATGCACTGTATTCTGGGGATGAGAGCAGTCAACAATGTCAAGATCCTGCAGAGAAAACTAAAACAGAATTATCTGTTAAAGTAGAGACTAGAACTGCAAAAGACTTCAAAGATGTAGATGATCTCAGCCCAGATGAGAGAGAAGATGTTCTCTCAGATGTAGAGCCTGCTGTTGAGCCAGAGGCAGTGTTCCTTGCCCGTCAGATGGAATTAGAGAGAGCGGTGGAAAATATTTCTAATCTAGCAGTTGAGCAGCCACCACCCTGCAAGGAATCATCTTCTCAGCCTCCTGTTGCATTAACACCTGTTGCAGCAGAGTCAGATCAAACTGAGCTAGAAAAGCCTGCTAATCCTGCAAGTGAAACTGAGCTTGCTGCTGCAATTGATTCAATTACTGCTGAGAATATTTCTGCTGATGCAGATGGATTTCACACTCCTCCTACATACACATCACTCCTTCCGACATCAGAATCACTCGCCTTGCCCACTTCCAATGTGGTTGTAGAACCCGAGACAGACTTGGTAATAAAGAATGTAAAGCATTTCGAGCCAGGTAATAATTTGACTCCAGATTCCAAATCATCTCAACCAACAGTTGTTATTGAATGTCCACCGTCAGAGGCACCCAAGAAGGGAGGAAGACCTCGACTAAAAACACCAAAGAAATCCAAAGGTCGAAAGGTTTCTACAAGCAAAAAATCAGATGAGATACCACATGCGGTATTAGAAGCTGAACTGGCAGCAGTCAAACTACCTGATTCAATTCCAGAAGACATGCAAACTGCAAATCCTAAAACAGCCACTTCAGCTGCAGCCGCTACTGTAGTCACTGTGGCTGCTGCATGTAAACATGACGTTGCATCAGTGGTGACCCTAAACACTCCAAAGGAGGCAGAACAACCTGCAGTTGACCAGCCTGAACCTCAAGAATCAGCCTTCCATTCTGGGACTAACAGTCCTTCATATGTAAGGTCACCAGAACCATTGTTAGAACCAGTAGCACCTGCTCTTACCCCACCATCAACCTGCCTAAATATAACACCATCTCGTTCAGCTAAGGTACCTCACACAACCCCAGACTGGGTGACCAGGACAGAAGAGAAAGTGATAGCTCCTATACACAAAGTTGCTGTAGTTGCATCAGCACCAACTGTGGTAGTAGGCAATCATTCTGCAAATACAGCAATTCCCCCTGACACAAAAGCTTCTGATATTGATCCTAGTTCTAGCACCTTAAGGAAGATTCTTATGGAGCCGAAATATGTTTCTGCTTTAAACAGCAGTTCTGTACCAAGCACACTGCTCACAACGTCATTACCAGACCCCAGAATGTCCCAGAATGAGAGTTTACCAGTTATAAAATCTTCAGTACTTGAGGATCGACCCAGTCCTATAACACCAATTACACCTCAGATGGTGTCTCCACAACAACCTCCTCCACAACCCAATGAAACTCTGAATATCTTTAAGGAAAAAATGGGCAACACGGTTATCTCTTCTACTGCTACCTCTGTCATTAGTCGAATTCCTATGCCCTTTGATTTTGAAAACACCCCTCGTATATCTCTGAGCAACCGCAGCTCTGGACTGTCTCAGCCAAAGCACAAGTATCGCTTTGGCGTGAATGACAACAATAGGTACCATGGACTCTCAAATTCTGATGAGGGACGATCTCCTGATAACACACCTACTAACACAGGCAGCTCAGGTCCTGGTTTGAGGGTAAACACCTCAGAGGGTGTGATGGTACTGAGTTATTCAGGGCAAAAGACAGAGGGCCCCCAGCGTGTTGTTGCTAAAATTAGCCAAATCCCACCAGCCAGTGCAGTTGACATTGAATTTCAACAATCTGTTTCAAAATCTCATGTTAAACAAGAGCAACTTCAACCTCAGCCATCTACTCCTAAAGCATCCCAGACCCCTACAGCTCAAGGACACACAGGTGCTATTTTTAGCAACCAGGTGTTCAATGCCCAGGCTGTCATTTCCTCCATAAAAAAGGAAGGTCCCGTTTCTGACAAATCAGACTCATCTTCTCATATTGGTTTACACAGTTCTCCTTTGAAAACATACCAACACTCAAGTCCTAGTCATCAAGTCTTGAGGTACGGTCAGTCTATGTTACACCAACATATTAAAAAAGCATCTGTTGTAGAATCTGTTTCAGTGAAAGCTGATGTTAAACAATCACAATCTTTCAATCACAGCCCAGTTTTAAGTTCACACCCCTCCCCTTTGCCAGGAAATCACATTTCAAGTCCAACTGCTCCTAATGATAGATTGGTCTGTCATCCGAAACATGAGTTACACTGTCCAAGGACATTGGCCTCTCCATTCTCCAAGGTTTGCCCACCTAGTACCTCAGTAGGCCTGGGGGCAAGTGGGCCTAACTATGTAACAAACATACATCATCCTGAGCAGTCTGTCATTATGCACCCTCACAATGCTACACAGTCAGTCACAATTGGTCAAATGTCTCAAGGAAATGTCAGAATGAATACTCCTCCTCTAACTGGAATTAACTATGGAATACGTACAGATTCTCTCTCCTCACCAACATCTGGTCCTCCACAACGCTCCACTACACCCCAGCCAACAATAATGAGAGATAGGCTGTTGAAGCAACATGCAAGTGCTGGCCAAGTGAGTGGGGCAAATGAAAATGAAGTGAGACACTTCCATCAAGGATCACGTAGGACATCTGTGGCCCAGATACACTCAGATGTTGTGGTAATGCAGCCTGAATACAAAGGGATACATCATGGGGGGTTGCATCTAGATCACTATAACAGGGACTTGTGTGTAATTAGGCCCCAACAATTAACAGAGCACCCAGCTGTTCTTGAAGCTCACAAGGCTCAAACACCAGAGCCTCCTTCCTTGTCATCACTCTCACACATATCTTCAGCATCTTCAAAATCTCCATCTGTTAAGAATCCTCCTTTGACTCAGAGAGACTCACCAAAGGCACTCGAGGTGAAAATGCCACAGTCTACTTATTCTCCTCATTCAGAAAGTAGAGTAATTGGTCATACTCCTGTCTCAGTCATTTCTGCTCAAGGAGTACAGCGAGCACATCCTGGCAGCCCTGGCTCCATGCCTGAATTTTATAGAGAAATGCATGGCTTCCATTCCCAGTTACCTGGTTCCTCAGTAATTGGGATTAACATGACTAATTATGGCATTGCACCATCTCAGGTGAGTAATCATAGTGTAACTAAATGCTAGAAAAAATCTTTAAATTCTGTAATGTTCAGACAAATCATACATGTACATTTTCAGTAAGTAAATGAAACTGCTGGATTTTAAGAATAATTGTATGTATCCTTCTCATTATCAGAGTTCTCAGGAAGGCGAGCACAGATCTAAAGCTGCCCATATTGCATCTGGCGGCCCACTTAGGGAAACAGCACTTACCATACAACATGTTAGGCATACAGGCTCAATGGATATGTCTCATGTACATCGGATCCAGGGCGAGACCACCTCACCTGCTTACACCTCTCCAACGACCATTACACCCAAATCAGAATTGGCTCACTCTCTACAAAAGGGACCTCATTGTCTTTCATCAGGTCTCATTTCACTATTTCCCTCAGCACCATCCAATATAAGACCAGATATAAAACCTGATAATGCTGGGCACCCTTTGGTTGACATGGTTCAGCTGATGAAGGTAGGTTTTTATATTAGCAGTAGTCATTCTGAATTGAATGCTGATTATGTGTCATAAGAACAAAAACTTATATTTTTATATAACTGCTGTGCTTTTTGTCTTTTTCTCTGAGCAGAAGTATCCTATTGTATGGCAAGGTCACTTGGCTCTCAAGAATGATAGCGCTGCAGTCCAGTTACACTTTGTTTCTGGTAATAATGTTCTGGCTCACCGTTCACTCCCTCCTTCAGAAGGAGGTCCCCCTCTCCGCATTGCCCAGAGAATGCGTTTAGAAGCATCCCAGCTCGAGGGGGTTGCAAGGAGGATGACTGTAAGTATCTCTGTTTCTTTTAACAACTGTAGTTACATTTGAAATATGCATATGTACAGCTTTGGATTATGCAGCTGTAATTATGTATGGTAAAGAAACATTTTAGAGCAAGATTATCAAAATTAGGGCTGCAAGTCTATTTATATTTTTGGTTTTCCTCTTTCAACACCCAAAATCCAGCACTGTAAGGTCTGGGTAATTAGGTTATGAGTTAAATGGGGTAGAATGCTAAACACTACGTACAGTGCTGTGGTCTCCAGGACTGGAGTCTGACTGTAAGATTTTGTTTCCATTTACAGCTTCAGGATGATTACTGCCTCCTGTTGGCGTTACCTTGTGGTTTGGATCAAGACGATGTCCTCATTCAGACTCATGCTCTCAAAACGTGCTTTATCACGTACTTGCAGGCAAAACAGGCTGCTGGGATTATCAATGTTCCCAACCCAGGCTCCAATCAGGTGAACATGGCTGAAGAGCAGTTTGCATTCATATAAACATGCACTATTTAGAAAGAACATTCTTCTAAATATAGCCAGCTAGGAGTTCCTGCTGCCCATTAACAATACTATTTGTTACAATGATAAACAGTTTTTAATAGCAAATATTTCTATAAATATTTACCTAATCCTAATTCATGCTTTTTTACTAATCAGAGGTTTTCCTTCTTTCCTATAGCCAGCCTATGTTATACAAATATTTCCTCCTTGTGAGTTTTCTGAGAGCCACTTGTCTCACCTCGCTCCAGACCTCCTCAAGAGCATTTCCAGCATCTCACCGCATCTCATGATTGTTATTGCATCTGTGTAAGACTCCAGAAAGAGCCCATTTCCTTAAAGAAGAGTTATACCAACACCAGCTAAACAACATTCTGGAAAATGCCTCAATGGATTTACTCCTCTCTAGTCTTTACTCATGCACGCATTTTTCTTGGTTCTTTTTCCAAATCCTTTATTCATTATGTAATCCGTTTTAACTCGAGGTCAAGCGTGCAAATGAGAAAATGGAGCTTTGTAATGATCAATTTTCTGATCATTTTATTCTTTTCATTGCTTTTTTGAAAGTTTTGAAAGTCTTTGATTTTTTTTTAAAACCTAGATAAACTCTTTTAAAGACATTGGACTGAGAAACAGTTGATTTTTATTTCATTGAAATAATGATTGTGATTTATTATTTTTAAAAACTTCTTAAGAAGATGGAACAGATCAGTTATTGCACTATGTTAAGAAAATTAAAAAATGGAAATCAAATAAGTACAGACTTTGTACAGATTTGAATATTAATGTGGTGCATATTACATCAACGTGTTACTTCTTTCACCAGCCATGCGTGTTTGAAAATGAAAACAATTAAGCTGGAGTGAGGGGGCATTTTTTTCTTTATTTTTTGAGAATTGTTAGAAAGCAATGTATGATAAATTTGTTGTATGTACTGCATCTACTGTCCAGTTTCCAGTCAGTAATTCCATGACATTTTTAAAAAACAACTCTCAGAGTATACTCTTATTTCCCAAAGGGACAGAGTAATTGTGAGTTGTAGAGTTTACACTTGATGCCTCAATAGGGGATTGTATGTACATTTTTCTCTTTCTATTCAAAGCTTGAGGTAATTTGGGGGAAGTGGGACTGTGTATATATTGTAAATATTTAAATACGTTCAGAGCAGGCCCTGTGGAACTATAACAGAAGTTGCCATTGACTATAAAGTATTTCATCAGTATCACTCAAATTGCATTTTTTAAAAATCAGTTCAGTGCCAAATTTTTTAAAGGAAAAAAATATCAAATTATTTTTAATACTTTGTACTTGTCACTGGACCTTTCACTTTTACTCATTTCATATATTTGTGGTCTCGTATCTCTTATTTTGTTATATATTATTTTTACTTTAAAATGTTGTCAAATATGTGACTTAAAGTATATTCCTTTTTCTTAAATCAATTTGCGTCATGTTTGACCTCTTAATAGATGTCTTTGAATGTGTCATGGAGGTCATCAAAACTGATTTGTTAAGAAAATGAAATATGTTTACAAAAAAAAAACAAATGTTCTCACATGCCTTTTCTTCTGCTGCCTGTCTCCCTGAGCCAAGATGTAAATACTCATTTATTCTGTGTATGTTGTAATTTTATTTTCACCTTTTTCAGGGTTATTTTGTTTTGTATAATAAAACAAAACAGTCAGAAGAAACAGAACTAAGAGTAAAGCGATGCAGAAATTTAACCATGTGTCTCGTTGCAGTTTCCTTAAAACTGCAAATTGATGGCTCATGAAAACAATGAAGGCACTTAATTGTTTTTCTAAGCAAAACTAAAAAAAAAAAAATACCAAAATGAAAACAAAACAGCTCTTAAAATTTTGTCTGTAATTTTTTTTCATTGTTGTGAGTGTATGTATTTCTGTTCCTCTATGAGGACATTAAAAACATTGTTGGGAAACTTCTACAGATCATTAAATGGTCATTCATAATAAGTTTTTTGTGTCTTTGCTTGACAGTTTCGAAAAACTTACGTTTTATTTATTTGTTTGTTTGTTTGTTTGTTGCATCTGATTTTTTTTTCTGAGTTGGACAATGAAACTGAAACACCTGTCATTGTAGTGTGGGAGCTTTCATGGCTAAATTGGACCAGCCTGGTGGCCAATCTTCATTAATTGCACATTGCACCAGTAGGAGCAGAGTGTGAA
>JAOVVG010000018.1:6912324-6936892 GCA_028566375.1 Leptodoras nelsoni
CCCGGAGTAAACCCACGCGGACACGGGGAGGACATGCAGACTCCACATAGAAAGGACCCAGAGTCTCCGCCCCACCCAGGGATAAAACCGGGGACCTTCTTGCTGTGAGGCGACGGTGCTACCCACCGAGCCACCGTGTCACCCTAGCCACAGCATATGATTTACATAATCTTCATGCACATCAGTTAGATAGATAGATAGATAGATATATAGACAGACAGTTCTTACACACAGTGTATAGTTCTTCTTATTCAGTTATAACTGCTTGAACTTGGCCAGAAGCTAAAGGTGCAAATTACAGGCTACAGGTAGGTTAATGTTTGACAGATTGTGGGCGGGGAACTTTCTCGGAGCCACACCCCATTACCATAAAAATGTCCTCTACATTCCAGGGGGCGGAGTTTATGGCACTCAGTGTTTCTCAATGAGAGTCCGATAAGCGCAACTGGTAGAGCAGCTAGTTTCAGCGTGGAGTTTCTAACAGCTCTGTACTGACTCCGGACACAGAATGGATTACCGGCGGATAAAACGGATTTTATTTGTCAATGTATTTATGAACTGCGTATTTATTTCTCTTCAAAATAAAGAAGGTAAGTTAATATTTTGGATTGGTTAAAAAAAAAAAGCTTTTGCGTGACTTCTCTCACATGGCTGGGAGTCACTGTGCCACGCCAAGTAACACTCAGCTCTTTATTCCGCTTAAAAATTAGAGCCAAAGCATGAAGCATAACTTAGACTAGATAAACAATAAAACTTGAAAAAGAGCACACTGTCAGAAGTGCCAACTGGGTTACTAGACCTGCTCTTGGTAGCTTAATTTAAGACTGAAAAGTTTTATCCAGGGTTATATGCAGCCTATATGAGAAAATTGTTTGTATGTATATGGTCAGTGTATAGAAACGAAATTACAGTATTAATGTAACCCAGCTATTATTATTATGTAGCTATTATTATAGTGTATCTTGTAAAAAAAATCATATGCAACATAAAGAAGCCGAGTTTATCTGGTGCTTAACATTTGAACCGCAGTGCATTGCTCTACAATGTAAATAAGTCTGTTACCTGCTGATGATTAGGATTTATTATTACATTTTCATTTCTATTTGATTCTTCCAGAGGTGCTGCTGGACATGATGGCATCCGGAGCAGAGCTGGGCTGGCTGACATGGCCCGACCAGAACGGGGTGAGTAAAGCAGATTTAATAAGATCACACCGCACCTTGCATTGCGGCATAACACTAATGGATGTTTATTCGGATTCAGTTTTATTCCTTCAGGGTTTCTCTGGACTTAAGAGAATCATTGGATTGTGTGGGTTTGTGCTATAGCTCCTCTCCCTCTCAGACATGTCTGTACTTCTCCCGAGAGAAGAAAGCAGCCCTGCAGCTTTACTGATCCATACTGGCTGTGGTTTTAAAGCCCTGCACTGGGCAGAGCTATAAGGGTGTCATTAACATTTAAACTTGGGTACATGTGGCCCTTTTGGTTTTAACAGTTTTCGGGAAGTAAAATGTTCATGGAAGCTTATACCAAGAACATATATTTGAAAATAGTTCCTGTCAATTTACATACATCTGAGAGGCAGTAAAGTTTTCCTTCCTCATCCCTCCTGGATTATATTTCACAGACAATTCCAAGAATAAAAATGTGTATGCATCCCGTAACAGCAGTCTATATAGAAAAATCTAAATCAAAATGTTTTTATTATTATTATAATTCTTTTTATTATTAATATTTTATTTTATTTTTATGTATTTTTTTTTTAATCAGAATAATTATTTTTTTTAGCCTTCTCAGTCTCCAGATCTGATCAGAAATAAGGCAGTGTGCGATGTCTGGTAGAGATCTACCAAATATGTCATGCAAAATTGTGACCAGGCTGCTCAGAAGCTTTTATAGATACATGAAAGTTGTCTTTAAATAAATATTTATACCAGACTCAGAATAGGAGATGCAAATTTGCATTTGTTTTTATTTTTTTTTCACAATTTTTAATTGCTGTTAATAAGTCTAATTAAGGAACACCTGTCCTACATGCTTAATAACTTGCAGGTGTGAACTAAAAGTTCTTTTGTCCTAAGGAGGTGCAAACAATCAACTGTCAGTCACACTCAATTATCCATTGCAAACAGTCAATTGTCTATGCATAATAACATTTTATAATATCGATGTACCTGTCTGTTCCCAGCTTACATGTGCTTTTATGCATCGTATTTCATTCCGCTCACAAATTCAAATTGTTCTCATACCAGGACAAGACAAGTTTTGTCTTGTATTCATTAACAAATTCTCAACGTGCTTCTTTGAACAGAAATTTAGAACCAATGCATGGCGTCTGATAGTTTGGAAAAAGTTCTGGATCTTGGAGGATTTTACATGGCAAACAGTTAGCATGGTTGGTCCTTATAGAGGCTTAATTGCATTCTTAATGAGCTGCCTGGCATTTAAAGAGAGTATAAGGGAAAATTATGAATTGTGTTGATGAAGGGAGCAAGCTTTTATACAAGCGTTTGCTCTGCACTTGCACGGTACGGACCATTTTATTATGATGCCACACACTGTGAAAATAACCCACCTCTCCTGTAATTAATGGCACAGAGGCAACATGTGGAGGGGAAAAAATCCCACAAACTGCTTCTGAAGAGATTTTACCCCAAGTTACATCAGTCTATTTAGTGTTGGTGGAATGAAATGCTATTTTCTGCTAGAGGATGATGGGTAATGATCCAGTGTCCTTGGTAGTACTTAAAATTCCATGTTGAGGCCATTTTGTGTTATTTTTGCCCTCATCTGTTACTCCTCTGCAATCTTGGTTTTGAATGTTTTTTAGTTGAATCTTTCCTTTTTTCTGCTTGCAGTGGGAGATAGGCCAACAGGCTGTTAATGGCACCTTGTTTTATAACTACTTTGTCTGCAATGTGGAAGCACGAGAGCAGGACAACTGGTTGCGCACCACCTTCATCCAACGGCATCCCACCGCCACGCGGGTCTTTGTGGAGATTCGCTTTCTTGTGCGTGACTGCAATTCTTTCAACGCAGACTCCCTTACCTGCAAAGAAACCTTCAACCTGTACACTTCCGAAGCCGATGCTGACATTGGCACTAGCTTCCGTAAGGGCCAGTTCCGCAAGGTGGCAACCATTGCACCCGATGAAATCTCGGGCATCGGCGATATGAGGATCAACACAGAGACAAAGGTGGTGGATAATCTCTCCCGCAAAGGCTTTTACTTGGCTTTCCAGGACATTGGGGCTTGTGTAGCTATCTACTCTGTAAGAGTTTACTACAAAACATGTCCCGCCACAGTGAAGAGCTTGGCAGCATTCCCTGAGACAGTGGCGGTGGCAGGGGGCGAGAACCAGGCGCTGCGGGAGGTGTCTGGGGTTTGTGTGGAAAACGCTGAGAGTGAGGACCAACCACGCATTTACTGCACTGTGGATGGAGAATGGGTGGTGCCTGTGGGCCAGTGCCAATGCAGCCCAGGATATGAAGCTGTGGATGACACATGCCAAGGTAAGACCATTGGTCGGAATAATATAACTTCTATCCGACTGCCAGCTGTTAAGTCTGATTTTCATTTAAGCTTTGGGATATAAATTAATGAGTGTACAACATAATTTTTGGCATTTGTCATTATAGTGTTGTGTGTCTTAGAAAGGAATGAGGTTTTCTACAGTTGTATAACACATACTGCCTTGGGTAGAAATAAGATGGCTGGAATTCCTTCTCAAACATTCCACCACTTCAGCTTTGACTATAAGCAAAATGTGAATAACTTTCTATTTTAGTCCTATAGCATGTGCCTTTCCCCCATAAAATATTTTTCTGGTAAATCTATGTTGAGGATAAAGACAAAACCACATATTGCACCAACACAAAAGACAACAAAATATGCCTTTCTAAGCCATACATCGCTGAGGGATCTTAATCACACATTATTCTGAGACACTTTTCTTTCATGAATATCTCCCCTCATTTTTGATTACACTGTTCTTTTTATATGTTCACTATTTAAAAAAGCAAAGTGTGCTATTGAGGCATGCTTTCTCTTTACAGTTGTAGCTCTTACCTCTTTAACCCCAGCATTCTTTGTAAGTGACTTTAGCAAATGCTTTTGCTCAAGGCAGGAGTTTTTCATTGGCTTAAAACCTGCTTCATAGCACGTCTCCTCTATCCTTGTGTGTTATGCGTCATGGTTCTCTATTCTAGAAAGAGCTTAACCGTTTGACATTCAGGTGTCCCGTGGTCTTGGCATGTTAGGACCTGTTCAGAATGATTCCATTAGAAATGTATGCAATCCCTAGCACTTTAACAAAGCTTTTCCTGTAACTGCGAATCTTGCAGAGGCAGGTAATACGGCCTTAACAATACAGTTACGCAGAACTGAACAGAAAGGAAGAAAAGCAAGAGTGCTGGTGTGTATCATGAGATATGGAGGTTGACACAGACCAAGAGGGAGGGAATGATGGAAAGGTTGGGGAATGGAATGTTAAGGTTGCAGAACAATGTAGTTCAGTGTTCAGCTCCAGCTATCGGTCCCACTTGCCCCCACCTTTTGTGGTACATTCCTGTTAGTTTTACCAAGAAGCCTCCCTGATTACTGCAGGCCTGAGGAATTCCCCATGGAGAGCTCCAGGCCAATGCTGCCGCTCAGTGATGGATCTACGTGGAAGGGCAAGCAATAGAGGGCACTAAAAACGAGACTGGGGTAAAGGAGTGTGACAGCTATCAGTCAAACGCGATGGCAGAATGGACCTAAACAGAGTAGCGGTGAACACACACACTCCTTTCAGTATTAACACTAACACAATTCCGCCAATAAAACACACCATTCCATGCTCTTAATCCTCCCTTGGCATAAGACACACATACCTTAGTTGACCACACAAAGCCTCACTGCCCAACCTACTGCTTAGATTGCGCAAGATGAGTGGAGTGTGCCCACGCCCTGTCGCAGGCCATAAAGCCCTCTGATGCTCAGTTGGACAAATAACTATAGTTTGGAGAAGCCACCAAAGGATGTTGGCTGCTGTATTGTAGGTGCACAAGGAGGAATAAAGAGAGCGGTTTGGGCATAATGATCCAGAATCTTTCAGGCTGTTATTTGTATTCCTTTTTAAAGAAGGTCTTTAAATTTAATTTATTTTTTTTCTCTTTTTCTTCTTTTACTGGAATTAAAGCGGATGGTGACTAAGTGGAAACTCTGATGCGTGGTTTAGTGATCTGTTGGGTTGTAATTGACTTGGGTGCGGATATAAGTGTAAGAACGCTAAGTGCTAGGTTTGCTTGCATCTCTGTGACCATTTTTTTTTTATCTCTGTTTTAATAGTAATTTTGCTGGAATATTTTGTGTTTGACGAAATGAATTTGCCGAATTGTTTAAAAAGAAGTTACATGAAAGCAAAAGGGGAAAAAAAAGATGAAAGTTCTTGCTATCATAACAGAACCTTATCTAAAGGAAAAACACTCTTGTGTGTATATATAATGTGTAATGGTTCTCCCAGGGGAACAAACCGAAGAACCCTTAAAGGTTTATCAGTTTTTCCTAAGGGTGTATGACATGAAAATACCAGTATAAAAGAAGAAAAAAAAGTTACACTTTTTTTTCTAGTCTGACAAAATCATTGTCACAGTTCCTAAAAGGAACAAATGTTGGTTTTCTAAAGAACCTTTTCAATTTCTGGAGCTTTAACAGTTTTGCCACAGAAAACAAATCCCTGGACGAATGAAGTCCGCGCACAATTTCAATCATTAAATATAACTGGAGTAGTTACACAAACGTTTAATTATGGAAAATGGTTCTACGTTTCGAGCAGTTTTAATATTCACAAACACATGCAAATAAATCACACATGCATGCACGAACCACATGCAGAAATTCACCATATACAGAAATTTCAACTGTTATTACTATCACTAGACTATTTTTCTTTCATTCTCTCTTTCTCTCTTTCTCCATTCTGATATTTATCACATTATTTTTTATTAACTGCTGTCACATATTTCCTGCTGTCCTACCTCCACCACTCACACATATTAACCTTCAAATGTATATTTAATTAACTGTTTTAAAAGGTTTTACTGTGGCATCCCTCTAAAGAACCTTTTCTGACTCCTGTAAGGTGTCCTCTCTATAACAACCTGTAACGTAAAAATAAGTTTCAGCAGTGGTCAGCAGTAGTAGCTAAATACAAACACGGTCCATTAAAATACAATTAAAACAGACTTGTTTTTTTTTTCTTCCTCCAGGCAATTTATGTGCTGCATGTGCCATGCTGAGATTTTTATTGCATATTTTTTCACTTATAAAGTTACATGACTGCAGGGAAAGTAGACCAAGCTTTTCTAAAATCTGTGAACCTGCATTAAAACTACTGTACCTCACACCATGTGATTTTTTTCTTTTCTTTTTTGCTCGGTGATTGAGGGCAGGTTCGGGTCCTGCAAACGACATTTATGTTTAAAATATTCTACAATAAATAAATAGCTTTCCTTATCGCTCTGCGTCTCAAGGGCAGATTGCTTATAATTATGTATGTTTATGTAAAGTGTGTAAACTGTCTATAAACTGCTATAATCATAACATTTTGGACATATACAATGACATAATTAAATCATGAGTGTTTCATACAGATTTAGAGATGCACCCATTTATCGCATGCTTTTAGATCACGTTTAGACATCACGAGCAGAGTTAAAATTGAGGTTGTTGGTAAAAAAAGCCACCGATTGAATTCTTCTGTTAGTTTAGCTCCGCCATTTCCCTGAAGTCTTTAGACAGTGTTTGTTCTGGAGCCCTGTGGCGAGAAGAGCTGTGGATCTGCAGCATAATGGGGGATAAAGAAATGAACCTGAAACTGGTTCTAAGTGCAGCTCTCATGCTGGGCTGTTTGCAGAGTTTACCGGCCCACGGAGCACATTGTTTCACCAATCTATGGAGGTGAAAGGTGAGGGAGTTGCGTAGACGATGGAAAGATGAGTCTGAATGGCATTTTGTTCTTTGGAGCAGAGCTGAAATCTAAGGATTTGCCTGTGCTTCTTTTAGCATGTAAATATAATCAGCTTCTTACCCAGTGTGCTGCCGAGAGCCTGAGAAATATGTCGAGCACAATGGTGATCTCTGATGCTAAAGGTTTTTACTCTTGTTTGACCTATAATTACTCCCACCTTTCCTTCAGGCTAATGTTCTCTTCTCTAATTGGGCGAGTGGAAATTGTGCATGTGCTGAATACAAATCTACAATTTCTGTTCATATGACGAAGCTCGCAGCTTAGACGGCTCAGACTGAGGCAACATTTAACTTCTTTTGACAGGTTAATGAGAGGAACTTGTATGAAAATGCAGTCTTTGATCTCCTGCTAACTGAGTGACAAGTTCTCATATCCGAGCGCATGGCATGGAAAAGATGACTGTTCTGCTTGTTTTAGCAAGACGGCCACTATGCCTGTATCGCTAATGATTAATTTTTAAAATATGCATACTTATTTGGGGTCAGTAACTTTGGCCGAAGTGGGCACGAGGAGTGTTTTGTCCTGAAATGAGTCATATGCAAGAGGGGAAAGTGTCAGGACTTTTCCCTATTGAAGTAGTGCATAGTTTTTATATTATTTGGCAGTGTTGATTCATCGGCACTTCCTGCTTTCCACAAAAAAAAAAACTACTGCCAGTTGTATGTGTCTTGAAAATGATGTGTGGTGTGTTTGTATTGTTTAGGTTATTAAAGGGTATTTAGTTTAGGGTTTTAAAAAGTGAGTCCTTTTGGGAGATGTTTCCTGTGTGGGAAATCATATAATGGGAGTAGACTGTGTGTACGCGTAGAGTGCATTATGTGGTTGGGGTGTGAGATCAGCACTTTCCTGCCCCCACGTCAGCGCCGCGTGGCCCCAACAGGACGAACTACAGCGGAAACCGGAGGCCCGCTAATCCTCCCTGACCCTCCGACTCGTCGGCTCAGGGATTTCTATTGTTGAACTGATTCGCTGCTTTTATTCACTGATTTATTTTTTAATTATTAAAGAATTTTTGCTTATTTGTTTGCTTGGCCTTGTACTATGAATCACACTGGTATTTGAAGCAGCTGTTTAAATCTGAGGAAAATGGCTTTTGAACAATGTTTCCAAATAAACAACAGCGAAGCTTTATTTCATAAAAACTTGGCAAACGTCTGAACCACAATACTTTATTGTGAATCTTCTACATGTGTAGTTGTTATTCTGTCAAGATAAATAACGAACCTTGTCCTTTTGTCTGAATCTCAGGAAATTGGAAGGTAAGTTTAAAGATGGCTGTAATGAAGCGTTATTTCTTGAAATTTTGGCAACCTCGTTAAAATCTTTTGGGTGTCTTTAGGTGGCAAGTCTTTTTGTTACTAAACTACTAAATCCTCACTTCTACCTGAACCTTTTGCTCCCACTCATCATCTCCTTGTTACCTCTCTCTCACTCCTTCCCCTCCTTAAGATGGAGTAAAAAGTGTGAAAAGAAAAGGATTAGAGCATTTATTGTGTTCGTCAATGACCAGATGAAAGCCTGAGTGGAATTGTAAAGCGTAGATGTAATTCTCTTACAGCTGGTCCATTGGTCTGGTAATCCTTTGGGCTAATGCTCTCTACATACCTAGCACCTTCCTCAATCTCCTACCTCCTCCTGGCTTCATGTTACATCTGACCCCCACACCACAGCCATTGCTTTGTCCTTGTTGACCAAATGACTGCTCTAACAGGCCATACTGACAGAAGAGAAGATAAGAAATATAGCACAGTCGATGCAATCACAGTTGTGAACCTCATGGATGATCTAAGACTTCAAAAATCAGGAACTCTCTGTCTCTTTACCGCAAAAATAGATGCTGACTGATGCTAAATGAACTCTGTATTTAGTTTCATAGTCTCAGAGGGAATAAAAAAAAAATCAAACTATGATGTTTCTGTTTATTGTCCTAATATTGATTCCTTATGCCCCCCCCCAAGCTATATATTCAATGCACTTCAGTGTATATTTATGTTTCTTTTCCCCCACTGCCTGTATTTCTGGACTTAACCTCCTCCCACCATGTACCAAGCCCCTGGCCACTCTCCTCACTCACTCCTCTGCACTGTTTGTTTTACTTGGACATCAGCTCCCAGTAGAGCAGGACACTTTAACTCATTGCTGCCTGGGGCCACATGTAAGCCCTGCCGAGTGCAGAATCAAATGACTGGGCTTTTTGTTTCCTGTCTTTTTTTTCTTATGCGAAACACTCCCGTCTAACTCCTGTCCTGGAGGGATTCCTGTTGTTCAGCCAGCATGTATACACTCATTCATTCACTCCCTTCCCACCCGCCACCCGTCCGTGCATCCATCCGTTAATGTCACCAGCTCATCCGTCTTCACCGCGACCGCCCCAATCAACTCAAATAGCTCCCGGATCCCGATAGGCCACCGGAGAACAGGATTCAGCTACTGTCACAATAAACAAACAGTCACTCAAAGCCTCTTAAGGCCTAATCCCTCTGATGCCAAACAGGCTGAGAGTCTGCAGAGCCCAGATTCACAACTCACCCTTACCCTGACCTGCTGGGAAGTCTGCATTACGCAGATGTAATTTGTGTTCCTCAAAAGTCATACTTCCATGCTCACCTCTGACCTCTCCTTGTGTTTCTGCCAATAACTACTATTTCATTTTAATCTCTCCAGAGTCTGGGTAACATTCTCCTCCTGAGCATGTACATGCTTTGATTGGCTGCCCTCGGAAGGAAGCAAAGCGTCAGCCACTTGCTTCCTGCTTCCTGTTGTGTCCAGTGCACAAAGACTAAGCCCCTCTCTGGCTTGTATACTGGAAAGTGAAATGTTATGAGAAATAGTTATGCCAGGTCATAGACCTGAGACGTTGGACTTGAACCGAATTTAAATGGAAATGGACCATTCCTAAGGCGCACCCTTTTGAAGTGAAGACCCAAGATATTCTTATTTTTCTTACCTCAGTGGATTTTAATGAATGGGTTAAAAACTGCATAATAAACCCTTCATATCTTCTCTTACAATTAAAAGCAGGCATTTGTTTCCATGTCGTTAAGAAGGCAGCCCACATATTTATGCGGCATGTGGCATCTCCACTATTTGCAACAAGTGTTTTCCCTCTTGTTGTATAGAGTGGTGTTCTTTGCCTGTTGTCTGGACTGAAAAGGCTGGTGAATGCCCATGCCAGATCCTTGCATGCGTCCGAATGCAAGCAACAGGGACCCAAGAATTCGGGGGATTACGGCTAGAGAGGCGGAGGCTGTGGCTGTGTGAATTGGTGTTCACAGCAGCAGCTGTTCAGCCCCCTTGCTGGTGAATAAATCGGGTCTTTTTCTTCTGTCACCCACCAACTCCCCCTTCTTTTTACTTCAGTCCCAGCGGGAATCGTTATCCCTTATATCCATCTCTGTCAGCCTCTCTGTCTCTCTCCATCCCCACCTCCACTCAGTGTCTCCTTAACAAGTTGCAGTAAAGTCTCAGGAACAGCTGGCAGAAAAACAAGACAACGACTGAACTTGAAAGGAGGAGCTACTAACGCCTTGACTGGCTTTAGGTTGCCATGCTGAATTCTTTTCATGCTGAGAATTATCTTTTGAAATTGGAGAACACATGTCCTCGTATATTTGAGGTAAATTATACCTCAGCTAAACCCCTCCTGTTTGAGCAAGTGGCACAACCCAAAACAAAGACACAGTTGACACCAAACACTGGTGGAGGAAGTGGTGGTGTACTTTGTAATGAATATTGTTGGCTGTTTAAACAAAAAGCACTAAGAAGAGGAAACAGTGATTTGGTGCAAGCTTCTTTTGTTGTAATAATGTTTATCTCTAAACTGAATGAATGAAATCTTCTGCTCTATGACTGCAACTTCTTTCTCTCAATGAAAGTTTTTTTAAATTGCCCCATATCGAAACCAACACGGACTCTGCAGATATTTTATCTTTAATTGCATTGTACCTTTGGACTTGTTCCACCACCACACACTTGTACACATATGCACACACAAATTACTCAACCATGCATTCTCATTAATGTGCAGCAATACAGATGCTGATTTCTGGGTTGGCTTCTGCAAAATTGACAGTCGGAGAACTGTCTAAACCGAGTGGCCTGTAAGTGGTACAGTGGAGGAAGGAGTGTGTACTGGAAAGTGTCCAGTTGTGGAAGTGGACAGAGGAAGGACATGACCTGCACTTGGTGGAATGTTTTTAGACTGAACAGAGAAGACTTTTCTCTCTCTTCCTGTTTATACAGTTTAATTTATGGTTGTATGACCAAGTTTAAATTTGTAAACCTTACACTTTACCATCTGTGTCAGTCATGTTATAGTTTACTTGAGTTGCAACATAAAATAGAAGATCAGTCCAGAGGCTTTGATGCATGTGTTTCTGTGTCGATTGATATGTCTGCAGGTTTTATTCAGTTTGCTCTCTCACCTTACTTGTCTAATATTGAAGTCCGGAATGTGGGACGACTGGTCTTGTATGCACAGAAAACGGGGGATGGTTCATTTGTACACTCATGTACTTTTCTTCTAAAAGCAAATCTAGGCAAAGGGAGGAGAGACTTCAAAAGAGATTGAATTTGAAGTTATATATTATGGAGTTTTTAAGACACTCTCAAAGGAGGATTGTTGCTCTATTCCTTATCCAAGTTTTGTATGGTTTGGTCTTTTAACAGCATGTAAGCCAGGCTTTTTTAAGGCCTCTGTGTCCAACGAAGCCTGCGAGCCATGTCCAAAGAACACCCACCCCTCGAGTCCTGGCGCCCTGAGCTGTCCCTGTCTGGAGGGGTTTTACCGATCCCCAGAGGAGCCCCCTACTGCTGCATGCTCAGGTGAGACACACAATGGCATCCTGATAAATTGTCCTAATGACCACCTTAACTGATTAATAATAGCTTTCACTTTGCAGATTTTTGCCATATTCCTGTCTTGTTGCTAAGATCTTGATTCACTGCATACCTGTTTTTTTGTTTCCATAATTTACAGGCTTACCTTCATCTCCTAAAACATTGACTGCTACCACAGTCCAGATGGCTATTGGGAAGCTGGAGTTGTCCTGGAGTCCCCCGGGAGACACAGGAGGACGCTCTGATGTTACCTACAGTGTGTTATGTGAGCGTTGTGAGGGCAGTGTGTGTCAGCCCTGTGGAGAGAAGGTGCGTTATGAGCCCAGCAATACTGACATAAAGGAGACCTCCGTGATCATTAGTGAGCTGGAGCCACATCTGAACTACACATTCACAGTGGAGGCTCGGAGTGGGGTTTCTCGTCTCAGCTCTCGGAGAGCCACCAGCACCATCAGCACTGCCCTACACTACACAGGTCAGCATTGTAGTAGTGATGATGATGATGTGGATACATCTTTGCATATCGTATGCAACAAGTAATAATTTAACTGTGAATGTATGAAAGGTACTGCAATGAGAATTTTAAGTTGAGTAACATGGAATTAAAACCAACACTGTGTTTGTAAATTACATGTTTAAAGGGCTTTTTCATGTCCAATTATTACATGTCCAGGAATGTATTTTAATATCCAGTTACATGTTCCAAAGAATAATAGCAGATCTAAAACAGAACCTTGTGGAATACCATATTTAAGCTTTTAGGCTCTGAAAAATCTCCTTTAATGTTTAGGAAATTAGTAACTCTTTGTCATGAATTTGTCATGATTTGGTTAACTAAAAGAACCATTTGTTGCCTTTGATCTTATGTTAAACTCTGGAAAAATCTGATGTTAGACTGTGGAAAATATTTGGTTTTGTAAAGTGGTTCAGTCATCATTTTTTCATGTCCCACACAGACCCTCCCAGTGTGACTGGAATACGCCTGGTAGAAAGGAGTGCTAAGAGCCTGTCATTGTCTTGGTCCGTGTCTCGCCGAGCCAACCCCAGCGCCGTCCGCTATAAGCTCATGTACTGTGAGAAGGTGAGGAACACGGCAATTACAGAGAAAAATTTTGACCAACAGTGAGGTTGTCTTTTTAACAAACTTTGAACTCTATGCAGGATAAAGATGAGGCAAAGACTGGAAAAACATACACGGTGCTGGTCCTGGAGACGAACACTGTTCATATTCGTGACCTGTCTCCTTCCACAATCTATATGTTTCAAGTCCAAGCTCTTAACCCTGAAGGCAATGTGGGCAGCAATAGTGTCATGGAGGAGTTTTCAACACTGCCAGAAGGTAAATGCAGAATAGATAAAAAAAAAAAACAATGACATTTTACAGTTTTGTCAAATCTTACATTGTTTTGTATTTTTATAAATTTAAGTGATCCATTTGGTGTACTGGTAATGTAGATCTGATATTCTATTCAGACCCTGCATGAATGTTTTTTATTTCTTGTGTTACAGTGGGGAACACAGCAGTAATTCTTGGAGCAGTGGTGGGAGGAGGTGCCATACTCTTCATCGTGCTGGTGGTCTTGCTCCTGCGCAAACGGTCAGTAACAATTTCTCTTCCTTACACAGTAGCTTTGTCTCTTTCACTTGGCTCTGTCCTGACCCCCTCTGCTTTTCTTTGCATGATCCAAAATGTCCAAACCCATTCAGTATCGTCCTTTTCATAGCTCTCACGCTCTCATTATCTGGATCCGTTCCTTGCCACTCAGAGTAAAGAATGTAGTGTTGAATGCAACTGCTCAATGAGTGCTTTAACTAGAGACATGTTTTGAAAGGAAATTAATCGGGGCTGGACATTGTACCAGATAAGAGGAGGTTGGTTCCTTTTGGTTTGAGACTGTAGTGGCTATGTGAAGGTGACCCAAACCGTTAGTAGTTGTGTCTGATAACCTAGACCCCTCTCACCACTTGGCAAACACAGACATTTTTTTATCAAAGCTCTCCGCGACTGAATGGAGCCAGCCCTGAAAACCTTTTAAGTTTTAAGTATGAAAAGCAATATTTCACTCATTAAGTCTTTATTTCTGCAGCCGAAAAAACTCTCACACAAGGCAAGGACCAGAGGACGCCTACTTCTCCAGCCCAGGTTAATATGAAAAAAAACTTTTTTTTTTCCCTATTTGCCCTTTCTCTTTGTCTACTTGCTAATCTGAGTAAATCTTCTCCTCACCAGAGCAACTGAAGCCTCTGAAGACTTATGTTGATCCTCATACATATGAAGACCCCAACATGGCTGTGCTTAAGTTTGCCAGCGAGATCCATCCGAGTCACATCACTAAACAGAAAGTCATAGGAGCAGGTTGGTACTTTTCTGGAGCGTTTCCCAGAAAAATATTAATTCATCCATTATTTATTTGGAGATATGCAGTTCCTATAACACACAGTTCCTGGAGTGAAAATTGAAACAGAAAAGAATTTACTTATCAGATTCTTGCTCTGCATGTCTGGACGCATTTTACTAATTTTTTTTAACGGAAGTGTGTTCCTCCCTTGAGAGCATCAGCCATTATTTTCTTAACCCACTATGACCCTGTTCTTGCTTTAGTTTGAACAGGGCACTAATGGTGGAAAACACCCCAATTAATCAAGTTTGTTTATTTATATTAGCCCTTCACAAAACAGCAGTAAATTTAAACCAAACTCTCTGTATTTATTGGATATACCTTAATGGTCATGCCTCCATAACCATGATTGGGGCAGCATGGTCACCTTTCCCCTATGAGCTCCCCCGCAGGCCTTCCCACGGCCCTCTTTCACTTTTTACGTTATGTGTGACAGCTGATTCCCAGACACTCATAACTAACACAGCCACAGACTTTGTCTTGCTATTCTTGTGAGGACTTTTTGAGGAGCTAATTAATTCTGTGCCTAACTCTAACCTTAACCTTAACCTCAGTAATGAAAAGGCAACTTTTTGGCTCTTTTATTATTTTTAAAAACACACACACACACACACACACACACACACACACACACACACACACACACACAAACCCTCCCCCATAGCCTAGCACTGACCACTCTAGAGTTTCAGGGTAGTCCACACCTCCAGGTGCTTTCAAACACGTGCCTTGTTTACCACTTCCTCTCTTTGGTATCTGAGATGGCTTCAAAGAATGTAACTTAATACCCCCTGTGGAAAACAGTGAAATCAGTAGTGCAGCAAGGCTTATCTGATACCCGTATGTATTATGCATGGGTGCTACTCTGCTGTAGGTGAGTTTGGAGAGGTTTACCGAGGTATCCTGAAAGTTCCCGGACGCAAAGAGACAGCGGTGGCCATTAAGACGCTGAAGCCAGGCTACACTGAGAAGCAGAGGCAGGACTTCCTGAGTGAGGCCAGCATCATGGGCCAGTTCTCCCACCAAAACATTATTCGCTTGGAGGGTGTGATTACCAAATGTAACTATCAGACCTGTAACTATCTTTTTACATTTAATTTTCAAGTACAAGTAACAAGTTTACAAATAATTTTCATTCAGTACACATCTTGACTGTTTTTTCTTGTGTTTCAGTCAAACATGCTATGATCGTTACTGAGTACATGGAAAATGGTGCCTTGGACAAATATCTGAGGGTAAGATTGTTAAACTGGAAGTATCCTATAACATAAATATTTTTACTGTGCCTTTTCTTAGTAAACCATTTTATCTTGATTTAGGACCATGATGGGGAAATATCATCCTTCCAGTTGGTTGGTATGCTCCGTGGCATTGCAGCGGGTATGAAGTACCTCTCAGACATGAGCTATGTTCACAGAGACCTGGCTGCTCGCAACATCCTGGTCAACTCCAACCTGGAGTGCAAAGTTTCCGACTTCGGTCTCTCCCGGGTTCTGGAGGACGACCCAGAGGGCACTTACACCACTAGTGTATGTGTAGTGTTCACCTAGCAATTTAATGAGATATTTTCTGAAGAATGTTTGTACAAGCAGGTCATCACTGCAGTTATCTTTATTTTAACAGCTAGACTTTATAATTATTATTTCCTTGGCATTTCTTAAAGGGAAACATTCAGTCTGAAGTGTTTTTTTGTGGTTTTACAGGGAGGGAAAATTCCCATTCGCTGGACGGCTCCAGAGGCTATTGCTTACAGGAAGTTCACCTCGGCCAGCGACGTTTGGAGTTTTGGCATTGTCATGTGGGAGGTGATGGCTTTTGGAGAGAGGCCTTACTGGGACATGAGCAACCACGAGGTACACTCGGCTACACATTTCTGAACAGCGTGCTTACACTTATCCAAGATTTCATCTGAGCGGAATTTTTTAACCCACTTTGTCTCTCTGTAGGTGATGAAGGCTATTAATGAATCTTTCCGTCTGCCTGCTCCAATGGATTGTCCGTCTGCTGTGTACCAGCTCATGCTACAGTGCTGGTTGCAGGATCGTTCGAAAAGACCCCGCTTCCAGGACATCCTCAGTCTCCTTGACAAGCTTCTCAAGAGTCCTGACTCCCTCAAGGCCATTGCAGACTTTGACCCCCGGTAAATTTAGAACTCGCAGGCTGAGCATGGTTTTTGCATTAAAAGAATGAAGAGTGTTGGAGACATACTTAAGTTCTTATATAAGTGGTTCAGCTGTGGAATTAGATCTGATAGCAAAACAAAACTGGGTGGTGGCAAGGTTAAGATGAAACTACATTTTTTTAAAGCTCTTTTTTTGATTGTCATACTATATCCATGCATTCACGCAAGTGCCAGTTTTATCAGATTCTGTGACCGAACAAACAGGTTTTTTTCTTTTAACGCCTGTCTGCTATAATGAGAACAAAGATGCAAACACATAAAACCTTATCCTGATGTAGTCTGCTGACATTTTCTTGTGTTCCTTTCAGAGTTTCTATCCGGCTTCCAAGCACCAGTGGCTCTGACGGCTCTCCCTTCAGATCTGTATCTGAATGGCTGGAGTCTATTAAGATGAGTCAGTACAGTGAGAACTTCAGCATGGCAGGCATCGTCACCATGGAGCAGGTGCTGCAGATGAAGAGCGAGTGAGTATTGCTGAATGCTCTCAATGGTAATATAACAAACTTTGAGTGAGGACTTATCACACCCATTTGCATGGATCAAAGTTAGGGCCAAAGTTCATTCAAGTGCAAACATCCTGTCTTTCATGGCAGCACATAACTACAGATAGCACACTAGTATAAATTACAAATACAAGTACGTCAGCTTTTATCCTGACATTTTGGCTGCTCAAAATATGTATTCAAAATATGGGTTAATTCAAAATTTGTGAAGTCGCCAATGGTCAGTATGAAAGGAAGTACTGTATTTGAATATTGTAGCCTCAGAGGTCCTGATTATATGAACACAATATCTTATTGTGGCTTTGTGTAAAGAGTGTGGAACTCTTTGTATGGCATTGATGATCATATTTGAATAAGATGATCCTTTCAAAACTATGGTAAGATTTCAAGAATGTGTGTGTATGCCCTGGTTAGAGGGATGAACTTATATCCAGTGTATATCCAAAGACCAATTTGGCTAAAGCATAAATGTCTCTATATGACTAACTGTTCATGAGTTGTTTAGAAAAGGGAAAAACAGCCTTTGAGTCTGCAAAGGGGGTGAATGGAAAATCTGGTGGCAGGAAAGGAAAGAATAAGTTTTTTTTTTTCATATTTTGGTGGCCTGGATGTGGTAGCTTGTGGCCGGCTGCTCCGCCCTAATTCCACCCCCCTTCCTTCCTCCATCCCTTCTTATTTCTTTACCGTCCCTCCCTTCACCCACAGCACCAGTCAAGGGCTGTGTTCTTAGTGCAGCCAGAAACCACGGTTTCTCCCTGCTGAGGACATGAGTCCATGTGGCTCCCCTTACCAGAAACGGGTAGAATAATGAGAACTGGGGTAAAGAATATACATCAATAAAAGGATGGATACTGATGCAAACAGAAGTGGTCATATGTAGTAGATGTGTCTAGTCCAAATCCTAGTCCTAACAAGGAAGCAGTCTGGCTGTTGGATGCCCAAAAATCATGGATGATCTACAGCGAGGGAGTTTACTCTAGCTGGGAGTCGTGTGACCTATAACTGCACTCCCATGGGTGTATTTAGCCTGGAAGTGGGATGAACTATGTGCGGAGAAGCAGAAATGCCTTTGATGTGTTTGTCATATTTTTTTTTCGGTTTTTGCTTTATTTTATGGTTGAGTAGTCCATCTGTTCTGTTCTGGTAGCACAGTGGTGGTGGGGGAGCCCCAAAACTATTTATGAGTCTTCCATTGCTTGGGTTTCCAGCATCAGTGATTCATGGTAGTTATGGGGTCTTTTTAAGCCTTGTTAAATCATTAAGGCTGTTAAATAAAAATACAATTGCTTCTCCACCACCCCACATTATACAAGTGTTGATTGGTTGTAAATGCAATAAGTACAATGCTTGAAAGGTACATAAGGGGCTCTTTGAACAGCTAAGGTTTCGTCATCTCCTAACAGGGGGTCTTCTATGATGAGGAAACCTTCTGTTCTGTAGGGTTTCATAGAAATTTTGATGTTTCCTCAGAGGACGATGGAAAAGGTTAGAGGGTTAGAGATTGCGCTTAGGGATTATGGTGCTGATTTTTTTGGTTGGTGCTATATAACTGTTCCTGTAAAAAAGAAATAGCAGGTATATGTTAATGGTTAGAATTTTGCTGTTTGCTCCAAAACACAAATAAACAAGTGTTTCTTTCCTCACCATTCTAGTGACATTCAGCATCATATTAATGAGAAATCTAGTTGTTATGTACTGGAGACAGCAAATTTGGCTCAAAGTTGCAGAAGGCAATGCTGCTATATGATTCAGTTATGGCAGAGATTTGGCTCAGCTAGTTGGTGATCTATGTGATAGATATTAGCATGAATGTTGACGTTTTGGAACCTTATCCGTGTGTACACAGAGTGCACAGATGAGGCTAAAGCATCATTCTCATTAAGTAGGGAAGCAAATAACAATGTGGGAACAGTTAGCCAAAATAAAAAATAGATTAAGTTAACAATGATTGCACTTTAAACCAAAAAAGTCAGCTCAGAAACTCATAAAATAAATATTGTGCACATTTGAAGGCCACGTTTTAATTATAAATGGTAATATGCAAGTCATTTAGAGAAGACTTTAAGGTGATGACTGAGTATATGGAATGTAAAAAAAATCACACTATCTTGATATTTTCTAACATCATTTCCATCTTGTTTTTACAGGGATATCCGTAACATTGGCGTACGACTCCCGGGACACCTAAAAAGAATCGCCTACAGTATCTTGGGACTTAAGGACCAGACTAGCACCCTGAGTGTATTTGCTGTGTGAGGCACTCGTTGAATACAGGGAGCTCGCTACAGGGACCATTAAAACTCTCTAGCTGATTGAGAAAACTCAGAACTATAAGCTACCCTGGGCTCGGGCTGCAGAGCCGGCCCTACAACCTGGGCTCTACCACATTCCAGCCTAACAAGATGGACTCTCGTCGCAATGGAGCCTTGTAGCAAATTTGATATACGTATCAAAACTGGAAGGTGGGGGAAGATGCTAAAAACATACAAAGACACATCAGTGAAAAAGTTTCTATTGGAAATCTGTTGTTCTATTTTTAGAAAGAAGTAATGCTTACTCAGCAAAACAAAATTAAGAATCACATCAGCAATCAGGCAATAAATCCTTACTCTAGTTCTTCCACAGGTATAGTCATAGTGGGCATTGTCCTAACTGATTTAGATTGATCTTTCCGTTTACTTTGTGCTGTGGAACCACGTCATTCTCTTTTGAACACATGACACTTGACATGCTGATAAGGACGAATCGCGGCGAATCTGATGGTCTTCAGTCAGGTTGAAGGTGATGATTGCAGGACAGCCTATGAAAAGGGGTATACAACAGAGGACATAAAGGGTCCTGTTGTAGTGTGGGCTGGCCAATGGTTTTGATGGTTCTAAGCAAGTTTGACAGTGCAGTATCGTTTAAAGTAGCTTTGTTTTCAAAGGAATGGCACGGCTAAAGTTTAGTCTTGAAATTCACTATGCTTTCAGCAAGCATGAGCAAAAATAGCACTTAAATGCAAAATCATTCAGTTGTGGAACTGATTCAGCTTAAATGCTGGGCTTTTCTATATAAAATGTTTCATCTTATGATTATATTGATGTGACGTTCAGTAAAATGTTATAGGTTATAATTTGACTGCTGTGTCGTGTCGGATTGAATCGCTCCTGTGTGTATGATGTACGGGCCAAATGGCATAAACTACACTAGCAGTTGTAGTTGTAATATATCTGAATGAAAGATCGAGTTGTATTTTTTTATTTTGTACTTGTTGGCACATTCATGTCTTCTTTGCATGAACATTTTATGCAGATTTTCCCGGTTTTGTTCTTTATGGAACCAACACTTATAGAATGAAATGCTTTAACATGCATTGGCTACATTGTATAAGACTTTGCAAAACTTGTTTGGGTAAACTTTTGCTTTCCTTTAATCGCAGGATAGAGTTGGAGATATGGCCTTGGTATGATGGGGTATATGGCCTTGTAGTGCCTCACTAAGGAGTTCTTTTAATTCCTATTATATCTAGACATTGAATACAATTGAAATGATTTATTGATGGATAATTATTACTTTTGTTGCTGTTTATGCTGCGAGTGTGATATCTGGATACTCACATAAAAAGCAAAAGTAATTGATTTGCAATTCTGAATTTCTTTTTTTGAATTATTTTTAATGTATGATATTGTTCAGTCTTGCCTTTACCCTTACATAAATGATAAAAAAAAGAAACGGAGACACACAAACCTCAAACATTGGCATTGGCTTTCTCTTAAAAGAAATATTTGACCAACTGCTTTGTACCTTATTTAACAATGTATTTATTTTGCTTTTATTTATTGTTTTAAAAGTGTTGAGCTGGGATTTTTTTTTGTAATTGATGCTATCAGTCACAATAAAAATCTTTGTAGTCTCCTGTCATTGAGCAGTTTACTTTCTACTTACAAAGTTTCAAACCAACATAATACAGTAAATACATTATTTCTTCTAAAATGTTATAACAGCATTTCCAGAGGTGCTTTATTCCTCCTACACCACAGCAATTTGCTTATGAATATGTTTTAAAGGAAGAAAGAACACCATTTGTTTAATACAAACACATTAATTCAAGTTAGTTAGCTCCACTTTTCACTTGTACCAGCTATAAATAGTCGCCAGGCTCTCTTTGTTCTTGCTCTCTCTCTCTTGGCTTTAAATAAGATAAAAAAAAATTCAGCTTGTCACGTAACTGAGAATGGGTAAGGTCCTCCACCCTAAAGGCTTTCTTCATGGTGGAAAAACTTAAAGGACCAGCATTATTTCAACAATGCTGACCCTGATTAAATACTTCTTTCATGAAGATTGAACATCTCTTTAAAGACAACTTATCCAGCGCAACATGTATACTTTTTTCTTTGCCATATACCACAGTTTATTGTTGGATAAACCCTCTTTAAGTCTCTTAGAAATGATAGAATATCACGGATAACAGATTAATGCATACTTGTGATTTGCCTTGCAGCCAAAAGAGCTTCACTGCTGTGTGTTTATAGAAATTTAATCAAATCCTTGTGACTAATCATATTCAGGAATTCAACAGTGCTGTGGAATGACTTTATAACATTAGTGCTTGTAACATCAAGGTAATAAATCCGCCTTGTTTAATCAGCTACATATTTGGGATTCATGTTGAAACGAGGGCAGGTTCACCTCCTCAAGGTTAATTATGTCTGATTCTGGTCTGAGAAGGACTTTCCTGGTGCCAGCGTTGGATTTATCAGTTGCTCTTGAATGATCTTGGTGACAATGTCACTAATGCATTCTTCAGATAAGGTGGGAAATTCAGAGGGGAAGAAAAGAATGTAAATATTTGAATATTTGAAACTGTAGACGCAACTGCAAAGTACGTTAATCAGGTGAATGATGGAACATGGGAACAAGACGCCTGCTATCCATTTCTCAGCCCATTATGTCTGCACGAGCGTTTGTGGTGCTGTGACTGCTTTATCCATGTGCCCAATCTCAGGTCCCTAAAATGACTTGTCCTTTGAGTGGGAGACCCAAAACCAGAGCTATGTTGAGATTTTCCATCATCTGTTTTTCCATACTGTGTGTCTCATGTGGTTAGATGTGTTTCTGTTTGCCTATGGTTAGGAGGGGGAGAAAAAGGGGAGCTAGAAAAGCAGCCAAGAGCCCAATTTCCATGTATTAACCAATGAAAGCAATCAATGCATGTGTAAGTACATGTAAACTGAAGTCTATGTGCCTGGCTGGAGTTTTAATGTCTGTGGGTTTAATGCTGCCTACTTTTCTATGACTGTGTGGGCGTGTGCTTGCGACTCCTCCAAGCTCAAACTGCTAGCCACAATAGCATGTGTGCCGACTGTGTCGAAGCCTAGGCTTGGGTGTCTCGAGTGTTGGACATATGGTTGTGCTTTCACTGTGGACTGGCTTGTGTGGGGCCTGTGGCTTTCATTTTTTTGGCTTTCCTTTCTTTCTTGTCATTTATAAAATGGCCTTGCTATTGAACCTTGTTCCGCTTTAAATGTCTTCATGCTACTGTACATGACTTTGTTTAGGTATGATTTTGACTTTTTACCTACTTTTTCTGTTCTGTTGTACTCTTTTCTCACATAAGTATCCAAAGCCAGTGGGACGATGGAATTTACATCCCAGCTAATTTTAGAGATGGCTTTCTGACCAAAAACACATCCTCCAATTTGGGCCTATATTGGTCTTTCTTTTCCAAGCTTTTCTCCCTCCATTTCTCACTCTTTCTCCTTAGAGTTCTCTTTATCCTACATCAAATCTCCAGTTTTTATTCATGTTTTTAGTCTGTCAAACACAGGGTAACTTATTTTAGTTATGTGACTTGTTACTTTTGTTTTATATGTAAACCATATGTAGATATTACATCAAAGGAACCTAAAAAGATTTATATTTATATGATCAGGTTTCAGTTAATAATCTATCTTATGACTAAAGTCGGTCATTGACCATTTGTATATGGCTTATATAGTTACTTAGTACTGAAGAATAATAAGCATTATTGCAGCACACAATAGCTAGGTTGTTTTATGTGTGTGTGTGTGTGTGGGTGTTTTAGTTCCTATGGAGATGTCACTCGCTGTTTTATTACCCTGCTATTTCCATGTGTTCTAAGTGCAGGCTGGTAAATGTGCCTTGGATAAGTTTATCTATTAACATGGCATATCTTATTTGCTCATTTTGTAAAACAGGGACGCTGGTTGGATTGATTAACTGTATGTACATTGAAAGTCTAGTCCTTTATTAACTTTTTCTTTTTACTGGCATGTTATATGTAACATGTAGAGTAATTTGTCACAATTAGCTTATTCTCAAATTACCCAGATGGATGTGTGGTTAATAAGCTCCACACATAAGTGTCACATTTTTCTTGTCAGTTTATGATCACACAGTGTAAGCTGTGAACCTACAAGGATTCAAAATGAGAAAGCTTCCCAACAAGGTCCTGGAGTAAGAAGGCTAACCAATTTTATCATAAGTATTTAGTCATAGTATGACTCACTAGGCAAGGGAAAAAAACAGCAAAACGCAGGATCATGGTTAAGTTTCCAAACTTAAGACACTGCCCCAAGGGAAGAACAAAGGGATGTTGATCTAGGAGCACGTTCTACTGGAAGAACTCATGTTCACTGAAACGTTAATGACAGATTTGCGATCTCTAATTTGTCTGAAATGCAACAGTGTACAGTTTAAGTTCAGTATTCTGTTAATTGTATTTACAAACTAAAGAAGCCAAGTGCCAAGACTCTGCTAGGCACCCAGGTAGGTAGTAAAATCAACTCCTTGTGGCTGTACAAAACGGTGAACTGAAGACCATTCCCTAAGCACGGATAATTCATTCATCTACATTGTTATCTGGTGGATCCGGAGCCTAGCCCAGTAACACTGGGAGCAAAGTGGAGGAATTCACCCCAGATGTTTCAGATGACGAACCATGTACACACTCATTCACAACCTAGGGGCAAACTAGCATAGCCAATCATCATACTGTGTATTTTTGGATGGTGGAAGGAAACCCAGGGAGAACGTGCAAACCTCCATGCAGACAGTAACTCAGAAACGTTCCAGGGAGCAGAAGAGTGGTCAGGCAGCTACATTACCCACTGAACCACTGTGCCACAGTACTTATAATCAGTCTGTATCCACAGTGAATTTTGATTCTTGCAGTTCTGAGCTTGTTCGTATCAATGGAAGGACATGTCATCAATCATTTTAAAATGTGAAATATATTCTGCAAATATTTTAATGATGGAAAGCCTTTGGCTTTAGACATACATTTTGTTCATATGTACATTTTGTTCAGCTTTCTGAGAAGATTTTTTCTAAGCAATTTGGAAAATATGCCACAGTTTTTCTCCTATACTTGCTTCTGCGTTTGTAGGTAATCCCTCACAGCCATTAGTCATTCATTTTTGTCTGAAAAATGGTTTATTACATAATATATCCTTAACAAATGGTCGGTGGGTAGCACTGTCGCCTCACAGCAAGAAGGCCCCAGGTTCGATCCCTGGGTGGGGCGGTCTGGGTCCTTTCTGTGTGGAGTCTGCATTGTCCTCCCCGTGTCCGCATGGGTTTACTCCAGGTACTCCGGTTTCCTCCCACAGTCCAAAGACATGCACGTTAGGT
>JAOVVG010000018.1:6936992-6949265 GCA_028566375.1 Leptodoras nelsoni
TGGGTTTACTCCAGGTACTCCGGTTTCCTCCCACAGTCCAAAGACATGCACGTTAGGTTGACTGGTGTCTCTAAAGTGGCTCAACTGGCCTACGATGGATTGGCACCCTGTCTAGGGTTGTTCCTGCCTTGCGCCCTATGCTGCCGGCTAGACACCAGCTCTCCCGTGACCCTGAAATAGGAATAAGTGGTTAAGAAAATGAAATGAAATATCTTCAACAACATAAAAACATTTCCTATAACATAAAATCTTGGAAAAATAGTTTTGGAAATAAAATTTTTAACTTGACCCAGAAATATCGAAGTCATAACATAATAAAATAGAATAGAATTGTTACTATACACATGTACAATGAAGATAAAAAGCTTAAACCTAAAGATAAAATTGTTATACATTTTTACACAGTACTGCATATGAAAAATGACATCCATTCGGTATAAATAAGACAAAGCTATTGTTCGGTGATTATGATCTAAATTTACTGCAACAGACTAAGAGGAAGTGGAGCTCAGACTCATATTTTACTCAGAAATAATATAATCTAACTCAATATCTAAAAGCTGCTGCTCTGGTTTTAACTTACAAAGTGTGCACACAGGAGCAGGATGGGAAGTAGGAGCAAAAATACATTAGTGCATTTTTATAACCTTAAAAATGGTTAGACCCTGAGTCTGAGAGTTTGCCAGAGCACTATGCTGTAAGTCATGTTGATATACTGAGAGCATGGCCCCTTGACAAAAAAGTCCTGTCTTTATTTATATTTCTCTTAATGGTTTGGTTAAACAAAGCATACGCAAAGCCTGCAAGCCATTTTGGCTTTTAAAGTCATAAATTGTCTTTTTTTTAACACCGTATCTTTCTCCGGCTCGCTCTCGATCTGGATTTGGTTTTCTTGTCCCTCTGAGTCTGTGACAGTCTTTTCAAACTTTATCACTTCACTACTGGCAATCTGCAGTGGTTCCCCTTCCTTTTTTCTTTTTCCCTGTCTACATGTGTTTCAGAGGCCATTAATCGTTCCTGCCTTTGCAACGTGAACCCCAGCAGATAATTACGGTAATTAAACCAATTAGGCAGCATATGGAAAGAGGGTTTTGTCTGCCCCTTAGGCTACTGAGGTCTGCTATTCATCCTGTGTATGGGCCGCAGCTGAGGTGGTCCCATCTCTGGTACTGCTTTAAGAAAGGGCCAGGGAAGTCACTCCAGCCCTGTTTCAGATTAATGCAATTTCCTTTTAGTTGAGCCTTGAAGAACTCGGCATCCTGCAGGCAACAAATAGCAGCCCAAGTTGTGCGGACAGCGATAATAGGAGGTGCTCATGTCATCATATGGTACTGGATGGCCAGAGGGTGTTCAGCCTAGTGAACAAATAAGCAAAAATAAAGAGGAAATGAAATGAATCAGGGGGAAAGGGTGTAAAACACATGCAGGAGGACATGAACCACTGCTCAGGACTTTTTACTATTACAGACTATAACTTTTACCTCATGCTGTGTCTGCAAAAGTGTGGATGACATTCAGCAGACCCACTTTAAAGGTTTTTAAAAGACTTCAAGTTTTAGAGTCTTACATATATTGAACGCACTTAAAAGGTGTTTGATGGTATAGAAAAATGACACTTCAGTGAAAATCAAGGATGTAGCATGATGATTAAATGATTAAAACTGAAAACTGAATAATTTATGAAGTTACAAAGGTTAAGGTAAGGGTCGGGGAGGGTTTCATACCTATTCTTTCAACTTTATTCACATGAAACTTCAATTCAACAATCCAAGCAGCTTGTTTTGTAACAATCTGAGATTAAAAAAAATATTTTCATGAAAGTAATGAAGATTATAAAGAAAAAGTTTCACAGAGATCATTTGTTGTGGCATCATTGCTGATAACTATAAAGATTAAGAGTAATTTAAAAACCTTCAGTAAAATTGTGTTTAGGTGTTTCTTCATAGATTATATATAAATATATTATCCTCAGGGCTAGAAGTCAGAAATTTTAGATTTCTGATTTAGAAAAAAAATTAATTTGCTATATAAACTTATATAAAACAGTATAACAATACTGAAAATACTACAACAAAATGTAGGCTCTAAAATAATATGTAATATTAAGTCATAAAAATAAAGAAATAAATAAAAAGCCTCACTCCTAGTGTTCACATAGTAGCTTCCTGACCAGTGTAAAACTGAAACAAATGAACGAATGACTTTTTTGACCATGTATTATTTGGAAGCATATTATTCTAATCCCAAATCACAGTCTAATTAAAGTCTGGGTAGAGACATTTTCAGGTGATATAATTACTTCATCTGAACAGGTGTGGCTTTCAGTGAGACATACCTGATATTCAGGTGTATGCAAACTTTTTCTACTGTTACAATTGGCCAAAAAAAGAGATCTTAACGGCACAGAAAAGACAAAATTGTTAAATGCTAATTGAAATTGTAATAATCAAAAATGAAACTTGCCAGGTCATTGAGGAGTGATCACTGCAGAATTAAATCTGTTAATAATAGTTAAAGAACATGCTGAGTAGAAACACTGCAAATTAACAGCAGAAGTAAACATGAAAATGGATTAATTTTGGGCCAAAAAATACCCTAAGGTTGATTATTGAAGGTCTTATGGACAGATGAGATGAGAGTATTCTTGATGGAGCAGACTGGTGATCTTATGGCTGAATCACTAATGGACCCAGGGCCCCACTTTGAGTGAGGAGCCAGGAAGGTGGAGGAGGGGAAATGAAGTGTGCTGTTATCATTAACAATGAGCAAGCTGGACCTATTCAGGTTGCAGAGGGACTGAAAATCAACCCTTAAAACATTTCAAACAGTGGTACAAGAAGAGGTCAGCAGCCTTCAAGAGGACCATTATATTTATGCAGGACAATGCATCTAAGCGCTCCATTGCTTGGCTAGCCAGAAAAAGTTTTACTGATGACTGAGTAAAGAACTGGCCCTGTTCCTCACCTGATTTAATCCTGATTAAGGACTTTTATCAAGCACGAGCTTTACAGCTTTGCAAAATAAATAACTTCATGAAGGCTTCATGGAAAAATCAAGACACTTACAGATTCTCTGAGAGGAGACTCATGAAAGTTACTGAAGGGTGATTACACCGGCATTATGAACACCATATATTTTAGTTTGTTTAAACATAGCCTCATTTGAAAATCTATTTATGGAATAGGTACTGAAAGGTACTATTATTAATTATTAGATTATAATGAACTGTTTAGTGAATTGAGAAATGTGAGAAACTTTATTTTTGCTAAAAGCTCATGAACATTATTATATTATGATAAGTGAGAATAAGAATAGAAGAAGGTGACCTGGTCTGATGAATCATATTTTCTTTTACATTATGTAGAAGGCCAGTTGTGTGTGAAGCACTTACCTGGGGAATAGATGGCACCAGGATGCACTATGGGAAGAAGGAAAGATGGTGGAGGCAATGTGGTGATCTGGGCAATGTTCTGCTGGGAAACCTTTGGTATTTATTTGGATTTAAGGGGCAGTGTAGCTCAGTGGTTAAGATGTTGGACTGCTGACCTGAAGGATGTGAGTTCAAATCCACACTACTGCCACTGCCGGGCCCTTGAGCAAGGCCCTTAACCCTCAGTTGCTCAGTTGTGTAAATGAGTGTAAATACACCCCAATGATACAAGGATATTTCCTAATGGCAGTGGCCTCTTTCAGCAGAATGACATGCCCCACTGCAAAAACTGTTCAGAATGGCTTGAGGAATAAGAGTTCAGTGTGTTGACTTGGCCTCCAAATTACCCAGATGTGAATCTGATCCGTGGGATGCGCTATTTAGTTATAGATATATATATATATATAATGGATTCTACATGTCAAACAGGCAACTGCTTGCACTCTCTGAGAGGTCTAAGTTATGTGTTATACTGAAAACACTTTCTGTCACAATGACTCTTTAAGATGTCTCCTTAGAGGAGGTATGAAATTAAAAAGTGAATGATCAATTCTGGGGAATTATTGCGGTGTGTGACACATGGCTTATAGGTGAACCAGATCAGGCAGCACTGAGAGGAACTTAACAATTAAATAATGAAGTCCTGACAGATATAGGAGCAGCAATGAAAGGGAAAATTTTACAATAAATCTATTATTATGACTCATCTTTTTTGATGAAGGAAGTGTATTAGCAGCCAGTTTGCAGGTTGAAAATTCCCCTGAAGTTTCTCTGCAGAGCTGGAGATGGATTGTGGCTGAGGTAAGAGGCATGTGGGAACATGCTCATGGAGTGAATATAATGGAGTTGACATAAAAGTGATTTCTCAGTAGGCTAGTATAGTCCACGTCCCTAAACCCTTTTTCACCTTCTATGGGTTTTTTGCCGTGACCTCAAACCACAATTTTGTTTTTCGGATTCATGAAACAGAAGCGAACTAACACATATCACAATGCACAAAACCTGCAGTTATTAATTCGTCACCTGTTTCCTATTTTACAAGCTTATGGCTTTGGTTTTCTTTTCCCACCACTTCTAATTTGTCCCAGCTAGGTTAACTAATTTCACCAGGCCCTTTGAAGTTTGATCCATTCTTCATGCATTCTTTCAGAAATATACATTGCTCCATCACCTCTAATCTTCTGAGACAGGACTGCAGCCATGAAACAGTAAAGACTTTTCCAATGCTTAATGACAAAGAATTCTTTTGACAGAGAAACATTACTTAGACAAAAAGCTCTCTGTACAGATTTTATTTTATTCTGCGAGGGAGTTAACCTTCTGCCTTTCACATGGCTCTTGGCTGCCGATTTGTGTATATAGCAGCCTCTCCGGAGTAATAACCACTGACACGGCCTTTAAAATGGATTATTGCATCAGTTGTGTTACTTTTGGTGTCAGAACTATGTAAACCAAGTGGAGACACAGAAGAAAGGGACTCTCCAAACCCGAGGCATGCAATGTGACTACAGAGCATATCCTAAAAGGCAATCCCATTTTAGCTGTGTGGAAATGTTGATTAAGTATTGTGGGTTATAAAAAAAGAGTTGGAAACCCAGCTGTGAAGTTTGATGGCTTCAAGTCACAGGGAAAAGTTATTTCTATAGAGCTATTTATTTGTTCTAATGATCCGCAAACCAGGGAAAAATGACGGAACATGTGCTTGCAGGAACATGTGTGGAATAGTTGTTTCTGTATAGTTGCCTATAATAACAATCTTGACTGGTTGGATTTTCATCTTCCTTCCGAAGAGAGGTCTTTCTCAGTCCCAGCGCTTAACAGGGCAGAGTAGCATGATTGAAATGTTTATCTGAATTAGCTGTTTACATCAGAAAAAAACCTAAACTATGCTGTAGTGAACATGTTCAGACTAATGCCTGTGCACAGGCACAATTTAAGCAATATTTACTACACCTTAGATCTAGTTACATATCCCTCAATTATGTGAAGTCATCTACAGGAAACAGAAAATCTGCTTTATCCACCAAATGAATACCTCAGTGGGTTTTGAGCGGTGCTCATTTGTAAGCTGAGCCCTCATGGTTGCCCACTAATTTTTTTTTAATGTCTCCCAAAAGAACAGCTACATATATAATGTGGTTTTCTCATGTTCAGACCTCTGGAACAGAATTAACCACTTAATAAGCTGCTACTAAAGTTAAACAATAAGGAATGTACCACTTAATAATCATTCTGCCCATGCTATACTGCTGTATTCTAATGTAGAGAAACATAGGATTAATCACTATATTCAAGAAGAAGAAGACTGTGTCACATATACATTACAGCAGAGTGTTTTTTTTAGTTGCATAGCCCAGCTTGTTAGGAGGTTGGGGGTCTGAGCGCAGGGTCAGCCATGATAGGGCACCCTGGAGCAGTGAGGGTTAAGGGCCTTGATCAAGGCAGTTGCAGGTTGGCAGTGTTGGCGCTTGTAGACCTATTTCCTTATCTGTAACCCAGAGCTTTAACAGGTGAACCACCACTGCCCTACTGTAAACCTATTGTAAAAAAAAAGTTTTCTTTTATTATTTGAGCGTCAAGGATCTATGATAATTGCCAGCACCAATTATGTCAAAGTGTTCATGCAAACATTACATTACAAAACTCTATCTGGTTATTTATTATGTTCTCTAGTTACCACACTGTTGGATCAAGTTACAGAATGAGTAAGATAAAGGTAACAAAGTCTCTACCACCTTTCAAGCCCATGTCTATTCATGCAAGCATTACTTGCCTTTTATCTCTATTTATCTAGATTTTATGCCAAGATGCCATGTGTAGGAGTTATTTTTTATGGTAGCAGACTACATGCAGTCTGTGCCTGCTTGTGATTTCTTGCATTGCCCTGGGGATTACTGCTCACACTGATACTGGCTTTCAAAGTCAGAAATTCTTGTGGTGTTACTGTATCTGTTGAGGTGGATTACTTTTAATTTCTGTTTTGGCTCTGCCTATTTAAAGTTAGGCCTTTTCTGGGTGGAAAGAGCCGATGTGTCATCCTGACAGGCTCAGAAGTCTTAACTACAATGTTTAAATTGGCTCCTGATGTTCCAGATGGCTTTCTAAAATATATTTCTTTAGTGTTTTATCTTCAATATATCATGCTGTCATGATATACTGGATGGATAAAGTATGTGAGCTGGGAACAATGATAGCATGAAAAGGGACCGAAGACATTACCAGAATCAAAGACATACCCAAACATCCAAAAAAAAAATTAAGAACACCTTCTAAATTGCATATAAAGTGCATATAAAGTGTTTTGCTTATTTTTCAGGCTTTCTTCAGATATATTAACCTCGCTTTCACCTCACTCATATGAATAGATAAACAATATCTAGATGCATCTTATAGCTAAGATTGGCTCCTCTGTTGTGCCGCATTCTTTGTGTGGACAACATTCGAAATTGCCCCTTCTCAGCTGAATAGAATTCAGAGCACTCAAAATGATTGCTTTGTGAAAACATCTGAAATCACTGACAAGATAAAAGAAATAAGAGAAAAAGGAATTGCTTAGTAATAGATCATTATAAACTGGAGAAAGCTGTTAATACTATTTAATACTGTTAAGTTCTATTTTTTATTATTAAATTTGATATTTATTTATTTTTATTTATCAATTCTATTGCTTTTGATTGCGTATTGTTCACATGGTTTGTCAGGTAGGTTGTGATTTAACAATTTTTTTATGTTACAAAATTATATCCAAGCTGCTTTTACGTTAGATTTAGATGTTGGTGTTTTTTTTTCTCCTATTAACATTTTATTTATTGATGATTCTTGTTATATGAATAAAAATAACATCTTGGAATTTCTAGTCTGTTTTAGTAGTACTATATTCATTCATTCATTCATTCATTTTCTTGACCGCTTATTCCATTTCAGGGTCATAGGAGACCCGGTGCCTAGCCGGCAGCATAGGGCGCAAGGCAGGAACAACCCAAGACAGGGTGCCAATCCATCGTAGGGCACAATCACACACTAGGACACCAATCAACCTAATGTGCATTTCTTTGGACTGTGGGATGTAACCGGAGAACCCAGAGTACACCCACGCGGACACGGGGAGGACATGCAGACTCCACACAGAAAGGATCCAGACCGCCCCACCCGGGGATCGAACCCTGGACCTTCTTGCTGTGAGGCGACAGTGCTACCCACCAAGCCACCCCGTAGTACTATATTATAATATTATATTTTAGTATTATAATAGTAAATGTAAAGTGAAAATGGCAGTAAAGATGTCTTATAAATCAAGCTTACAGTGTAAGCCTTCTTGAATACTTTCACTGCATTACACTGTAATATAGAATAATTAACAGCAGAAATACTGATTGATTAGAGCAGCACTTTGTTTTACCTTAAAATAAAATAAAATTCCAGAGAATGTAACGCAGCCTTTTTTTTAGCAGGGGTGAGAATGTTAAAAAAAACTCTCTGCATATTAGTGGATCGTTTTTGTGTCCTTTATTTTAGTGACTATTTTAATTGAGTAAAACTTTATATGCTAGTGAAAATATTCAGTTTTGTAAGGCACTGAAATTCTGTTAGTCTGCATTAATTTGATGGTGGAGGTTGATCAGAAGGTTGTTTATTCAAATCCCAGCACTTCCAAGCTGCCATGGTTGGATCCTCGAACAGGACCCTTAACCTTCTGCTCAGTTTAAATCATCAGTCAGATGAAGAAATATACAAGCAAGATTATGTGTTAATCCAGTTAATTGTGTTTTTATACTAGGCATGATATTTCAGTGCTTTATTGGAAATATGTATTAGGTTTATTTATTGTAAAGGTAAAGTACTTTCCTGGCTACCAGCAAATTGCTGTAAATTTTACTGTCCACGTTTTTAGACTGTTGGTATGATAATAATGCTCTAAACTATTTAACACGATTCCTTACACAAGCAGCATTGATAGCATTGTTAGTGCTGCAACAAAGGTTATGACTTACATTGTGCTTTTATACAATGCACTTAAAGGACATCTGTGAGTTGTCTAACTAACTGCTGACTAACTAACTGCTCAGATAATGTCAGCTTTAATGAGCTAGCAAAACACTAATTAATCACCAGCAGTGTTGCTGGGATAGAAACTGCGCAGGATTAAGTGGTTTCTGAAGTACAGCAAACATTTTGTAGATGATATGTATAATCCTAATTATAGATTTTCTTTTAATCAATCATCAGGACATTTTCACTCCTTCTCCATCGTTCTGATTAATTTTACATTTTCCATTTACTCACACAGGGACTTCTGCCCAACAGAGAACTTTTATCAACACTGCATGCTTGCATGCTAATCGGTATACCGTCTCTAACACGTACACCAGCTCCTCTCTTCCCTCTCACGTATCACGAAGAAGAGGCGTAAGTCTCAGGGCGGTTGCTATGACAATGCAGGAGAAAAAATACGGCTGAGCACTGTCTTTGTTCTGAAAATACACTGTGCATTCTTCTTTTTCATCTTCTTTTTCTTTGCTATTATTGTTATTGTTGTATTCTGGAGAAAAATATGAATAATTATTAATATAAGTTAGTTGTACTTAGAGTCTGTGCTTAGCCCAGAGTTCACAAGAGGAAATGTGACCAAAAATGTCATTTTGACATCTCAAGTTCAGGCAAGTGGTCTGGAATTTACACTACTACTGCGTCATTCCTCAAACTTGTCCAAGATTGTTGGAAAAAACTCAGCGATGAAGGATTCCGAGCTGAATAAAGAATATAAATCTTTTGTTAGGTATTTATAGCCATCAGGATTATACGTCATTTTGTATTTATTTGCCACGGTTTGTTTTTTTTCCATGAATCACTTTACAAAATACAAAAATAATTCACTGTATATGGTGCTTAAGCATAGCTTCAAAAGTTAAACTAAAAAGGAAATTTTTTTGACAAACATAAACTTTTCTTAAGTAGGTAACATTAGTGTCATGGAAATCATCAAGCTGTGCTGTTTAATATGTTCATGTCTATGTGGACTTTCTAACGTAATATTTTAATGTTGAACAAATGTGCCCTGAAAATCATTTGCACATGGATGAAATAGAATCCTCGGACAAGTAACATAAATAATTTCCTCCCAAAGCTTTAATTGTGGTTTTAGTGTAATCAGTGTCTCCTGTGATTGCATGGAAGTCCTGTTTCATGTGTACTCTCTGTTGCTCATCCCTGGAGCAGAACTGGATATGCTGGGCCAAGGTTAAAAATCACCTGGATATCTCTCTGAAATGTGCTTCTAGGCAAAAACACTATGGTGAAAGGGTGGAGCATGCACATGACCTATTGCACAGGTTCTACATTTGTGCTCCTCGTTTATCCCTCCAATATGGAGCCTTTTCATCCAGGGCCTCTGACCAGTTAAAGAACCGTGCAGACACTAGAGGGCAGCAGATAGCTGTATATCAGCTTATCATCCTTCACGATTGATGTTTTTCATCATAAATGTTTTTAGTGCAGTGTCTTCATTTTGTTTAATAGGTTATCTAATCTGGGAAATCATATTATAATTTGTCATATTATAATGTTATTAGCACAATACAAGTTTTGGGGATATGCAGAGTTGGATTGTACCCAACATGTTTTCTTTTCCAAGAGAATTTGCACTACCTTCATCATTTTGGTTTAGTACATTTTCAGCATGTAAAGGGTGGAGGTGAGAGTGAGAGCATGGGGCTGGAGGGGAGGGGGTTGAAGAGAGGGACACTGAACAAGCAGGCAGCGTGCACTCAGGTTTTTCCTCCCTCTCTCTCTCTCTCTCTCTCTCTCTCTCTTTCTCCCTCTCTCTCTCTCTCTCTCTCTCTCTCTCTCTCTTACTTTCTCACTCACTCTCTCTCCCCCCTGCTTTTTCAGCTCCACAGATGGTGGGAAGTGTTTTCCTCTATATCGGACAGACATCAAGTTCTTTTTTGTTCCTTTGATACCTCCATCTATGAAGCTTTCTGTCTTGGCCGTACTCTTTCCCTAGTCATCCTTCCTTCATTCAGCATGGTGAACAGATAATTACCTGACTGAGGGTCACCATGGGCGCCTGCCTTTGCAAAGGTCATCAAGGTCAGTTTCGGTATACATGTATGTCTGTCTGTTTGCTGTCCTTTTGTTATGTTGTTTATTTTTTTATAATTTATCTCAAAGGTATAAATTATAGAGGTTGTATATCTACTTACTGTTTTAATGAGTTGGTCTGACAGTCCTGTATATCCTGAGAACCACAGACTGCCACTATGGACACTTACTTACTGCTTATTATCATATCCAGGAATTAGGATTAATTATCCAAAAATCTTTGAAAATCAATATATTTCATTGCAAGATATGAAGCTTTACCACAAAATGACTGAAACTGGCATAATTTATGTCATCCTCAGTGAAAGTGAATGGAAAAGAGAGACAGCAAGAGTGAGAATTTTGTCTCATGTTAATGAGGAGTATTGCAACAACGTGCACTATTAATCTCAGACACTACGGTGTGCCACCAGAGTGTGTATGTGTTTGTCTGATGAAGGATTATTGCTGCCAATTAAACTTGAAGAACCACGCACCTTGTTTTGTATGGGTAGCGGCAGTGTGTGTTGTGATAGCAGAGCTCCCAGAACAGCTACTCACTGGCTGACATAAAGGTGAAGTCTCTAAGGGCTTCAGACTCTATCAGGATCATCAGAGGATGGAAGCCCTCTGTTCATCTGTCTCTGTGCACTAGATGCAAATCCTTTGAAAGAAAGGGGACAAGTTCAAAATTCGCTGTGTATCTAATAGCATTTACAGATGCAATATGACAGGGTCAGGTTTGTCCTGATGTTAAATGTCTTCCAATTAAATGGTACAGGGCTGGCTTTTGTTCATTTGACCCTTTAAAGATCTGAGTGTTTTTCTGTCTGCTTGTGCTATGGCTGAAGCCAAGTGCAGCATGCTAAATGCCAGGGTCACCACTGGTGCATAATGCATGAGAAAGGTGGTCAGAGTGTCACGCTGCCTGTACGCCACTTCACAGGCCACATATTGTGTTTATAAAGGCACCTTAACAATATGAGCTTTCAGGTAGCACCAGGAGTCCTGGGTAACCCTCAGGACTGAAATAAAATGTCCATGATAAGGTCCTGAGTGAACGAAGTAGGGCCAGTGATGAGAATCAACCCTACACACCAGGGGATCCCCGGGGATGGGTTGTCAAGACACTTGCCTGTTGCTATGGCAACATGGAAGCAACAGGAATGATTCCCATCCATCTGCTTCAGTTCAAACTCAAACCGGATTGGAGTTGCACATATAATCGATGAATGCAACCATATAACAGGCAACTAACAACAACATGTTTGCTCTTCTGCAGAAATTCAGAATAGCCAGCAGAATCCCATGGGAGAGCTCCAGACTTGGACAGAAGGACAGCCCATTGTCAAGGTCTGTCCATGTTTCAGCTTGGCATAAATGTAGAGAATCACATGATATTCTTAATTATGCAGTCCTAACTTTAATGTGCAGCTTGGCTCATCTTATTTAAATTCTTCCTCTTTTAGATTTGAAACAATTTCCTTGCATGCATATACTTTCATTTACATTGTAGAAAGAGTGTCTCATTATCACCTGTGTGATGCTGCTTGAGTGGGTATGTTGGTTTGTGTGCTTTTGGCTTGATACCTATTTAGTGTCTGTGGCTTTGCGATTTAGAGGTACATGAACTTGGCTCCAGGACTTAAAAAAAATATTTTTAAATATTTATACAATTTTCTAAAATGTATAAAATAAAAAAATGATTTAAAAAAAAAAAATAATAATAATAAAAAAAAAATAACAACAACAACAACAATATT
>JAOVVG010000018.1:6984150-6994193 GCA_028566375.1 Leptodoras nelsoni
AACAAGACACAAGGTAGTTATACTGCATCAGCAAGGGCTCTCCCAGACAAAGATTTCAAAGCAGACTGGGGTTTCAACATGTTCTGTTCAAGCTCTTTTGAAGAAGCACAAAGAAACAGGCAACAATGAGGATCGTACACGCAGTGGTCGGCCAAGGAAACTTAATGCAGCAGATGACAGACATCAAGCTTATTGCCCTTCAAAATCATAAGATATTGTACTGAGCAAGGTCCTTAATCCTCAGCTGCTCAGCTGTATAAATGAGATAAAATGTAAGTCACTCTGGATAAGGGTATCTAACAAATGGCATAAATTTTAATGTAAATGTAAAGCCAGAACCCATAGTCCCAAGATCCAAATTCCTGTTGGCCATCGTGTGGGAGCTTGACCAGGTGATACGTGGACACCAGCCAACCCACGGTAATGCCCAGTGCCCCCCGGTCATGCTCTTTGTTCCCTCTGCCCATTGCATCCCACTCAAGGATATCCAGGAGTTCATTGCTTTTTGCTCAGCCTGTGCCCAAGCCAAGACCCCATGTACCCTGCCGGTAGGTAAGCTCATGCCCCTGCCTATTCCTGAAAGGCCTTCGTCTCACCTTTCTATCGACTTTCTGTCAGATATGCCACAGTCCCAGGGGAAAACGGCAGTATCCTGGTCATTGTGGACCATTTCTCCAAGGGGTGAAATTTATCCCTCTTGCTGGTCTCCTCTCAGCCATGGAAACCACAGAGTGCCTCTTTGAGAAGGTGTTCAGGTTTTATGGCACCCCAGAAGACATTGTGAGCAACCAAGGACCCCGGTTCATCTCCCTCCTATGGCCCTGCTTCATGGACAAATTGGGAATCATGGTAAGCCTAACCTCTGTCTATCATCCCCAAGCTAATGGTCAGGCCGAGAGGGTCAACCAAGAACTGACAAAGTTCCTTAGATTATTTTGCCAGCACCAGACCCAGGAGTGGGCGTGTTACCTAGAGTACACCCAGAACTCAATCGCCCATACCTCTACGGGTCTTACCCCCTTTGAAGTCGTCCTGGGCCACCAGCCCGTTCTACCCCTGGAATGCCACCTCCACCAACAACCCTACAGTGGACAACTGGTTTCAGAAAAGTGAGCAAGTTTGGGCTCTTAAGAAAGGCAGACAAAGGGCGAGGTAAAACCCCTAGCTATCACCCAGGTGACTGCATTTGGGTCTCGACTAAGGCTTTCATGAACCTGTTAGCATTAAGAAATTGTCTCCTAGACATATTGATCCCTATGCCAGGTACCCTCACAAGCCTGCTCCTTGTAAACCGGGCAGACCCAAAAGGAGAGAAAGGGCTCCTGGAGTTAACCCCTTGGAGGGGGGCTCTGTTATGTCCACGGCCTCCAGAGGGCACCAGAAGCACCCAGTGAACAAACAACAAGACAGGACTACAACTCACACGGGTCGAGTTAATCGACGGACCTGCTGGTGGCCATTTTGGCTTATTTGTTGATCACCAAGAGCATCCACATTGCATTGATCCATGCTGGGGAGGGCTTGAACCTTGTTTTGTTTGGATTTTCTCTCTCCCTGTGACTTTATCATGCTCTGGACACGTTATCTTTTTTGGACTATTATTATGAACTGTTTCCTTTGTTTACACCCTGCCTTATAATAAATGTTTGTATCTGCACTTGATTCCGTTTGGTGTGGGATCCTTACAGTAAAATACAGTAACTATGACTTTTAAACATGATTTTAATATAAGTGTTGTGTAAGAAGATCATTGGATGCCCTCTAGCTACACTGGACAACCTGCACGGCTCTTACTGTCTCAGGAGAACCCATAATATCCTTAAGGACTCTTTTCACCCTGGCCACCCTCTATTTGAGCCACTGCTGTCAGGCAGATGGTACAGGGCCATTAAAGCAAAAACAGAGTGAAAAATAGCTTCTACCCAACTGCTGTCAGAGCTTTGAATGCCTCATAAGACTACCATGTCATATCAAATGGAATAAGTGCAATATCGATTATGTCAATATCCACTGTTATTTTTTCTCTTTAACTTTAGATTTTTGTGTTCATTTATAATTTTTGATACCTGCACTGAAAATGTTACAATGACAATAAAGAATCTATCTATCTATCTATCTATCTATCTAGCTAAGATAAATGTTGCGTATTTTAATATAAATGAAACTGAGATGAACACAAAGTGAAAAAAAAATGTTTTAGGATTGGTAAATTTGGTACAATTGGTAAAGTATGGCTTTACAATCGTGGCTTTAAACATGATTGAAATAAAATGCAAATATGTGAATTTTGTATCAGAAAATTGTAGCATACCATCTGAAATAGACTTTAAAACGAATAGTGATTTACAGATTACTCTCTTTCCAAATCACGAAATTGAATTGCAAATATCATCACAGAAAACCAAAACAATAACATTGACTCCTGAAGCTCGTAACGAAATAGAAGGACAAAAATCTGTTGGTAAACAGCACCCTCGTGTGGTCACCGAGTAGCCCTACACCTACGCGCATGCGCAAAGGCACCCCACGCACCCCACTCGGCCACAATCAATCGATCAGAGAGCGGAAGATGGCGGAGCGTCGAGTCTGAGTAAAGAGATCGATCGCCGGATAACTCGATTGGACGGAATCTCTCGAATGTGCCCAAGTTAATCAGGTACGTCCAGCTGTTTCGGTAAAACAAATGGTGATGAGATTTAATCATTTAAACAGAGTCACGACGAGCCGATTGCCGGTGTTCCAGCGCCTCGTTCTTAAAGCGAAAAACAGAGCAGAACCTGAGGACGCTTCCACACCGTCTCCTGTCACCTCCATCTTGTTTCACAGCTCCAGCCGCGGTCAGGCACGCTGAATTAATCCCGGAGCCCGAGAACAGAGGACTCCTAATCAATCCGCAACATCGTCAACCTGCTAGCGGAGGGATAAAGTAGGCCTGCGTGCCTGGAGCCTATGTAGGTTTAATTTCATGTTTACATGTCATTCAGGCAGTCAGACCACAAACACACGTCGTATTTCCGTGTTTTATTAGATGATGAGCTCAATATATTCGACCAAATGAGGTGGTTTAGGCTGCATGCCCAAAATTCGGTTCAAATACGAGTGAAAACTGAGTTCGGCAGCTAAGTAGCCGGAGTGGACGATGTACAGACAGAGCACAAGATCTGAAGTAGCTCCAAGTGCACCAGGATCGAGTCTGTGGAGAAGATAACACAGTGACACAGTTATAAACATGAAGCATTCTCTCTTTTCTTTATCAACATTTACAAAGTATAAGTACAAGTGTTTACACATGGCTATTAAAAAGATTTTACATGAAATACTGCTACTGAAATATTACATTACATTACATTACATAGCATTTAGCTGACGCTTTTATCCAAAGCGACTTACAAGAGTAATTGTGATGTGTCTCAGAGTGCACAGAAAGTGAACACAGTGTTTAAAACCCCAGCAGCACTGTCGTGTCTGATCCACTCACACCAGTACAACACACACTAACACACCACCACCACATCAGTGTCACTGCAGTGCTGAGAATGATCCACCACCCAAATAGTACCTGATCTGTGCTGGTCCTGTGGGCGTCCTGACCATTAGAGAACAGAGTATGTACAGAAACAGATGGACTACAGTCTGTAATTGTGGATTTTTTTTTTACAAAGACTGTTCCACTACAGATTTGATACACTACCATCAGAAATCATGACTTCAGTCAAAATGCTGGTAGAAGATTTATATTTTGTTATTTGCTGAGTAATTTTATAGAATAAGGGGTGATGATTGTTTTATTATAGCGTAGGTTTTAAATAAAGCAGCATGTATCGCCTTAACTTAAGTGTCCTTAATTTTGGTTTTGTCCAAGGAATTGAAATTTTGTTGCATCATTACAAAAATTATGAATAAATCATACTAATGTCACCTACTATTGTTTCACAACAAGATTACCCAAAGCAAGAGCCTGACCTATCCCAGGTGGCGGTGATGGACTTCCCATGGCACAGCTGGAAGGTTTTAGAGCAGCTGAACCATCAGCGTCAGCAGGATCTCCTCTGTGACTGCACATTTGTGGTGGACGGAGTGGACTTCAAAGCCCACAAGGCCGTACTGGCAGCATGCAGTACGTACTTTCACGCTCTCTTCCTGGACCAGAAGGATGTTGTGCATTTGGATATCAGTAATGCTGCAGGTACACACAATCCTATCTAATCTAATCTGAAATTTACATTTGTATCATGTGCCTCTTTCTGACTATCTATCTGCGTGAAGTTACAGCTAGAAAGTACAGTGCCATGACAAAGTATTTACCCCTTCCCAATTTCTTCTATTTTTGCTAATTTATCACATTTCATTCCATTTGCTGAAGATAAAGATTTATTCAAAACTTGAATAATGCCCCCCTAAACCTAATAACTGCATGTCCCACCCTTGACAGTAACAACTGGAATCAGACATTTGCTTTAACTTGCAATGAGTCTTTTACATCACTGTGGAGGAATTTTGGCCCACTCTTATTTGCATAATTGTAGTAATTCGGCTATATTTGAGGGTCTTCAAGCATGATCTTCCTGTTAAACATCTTTCCACAGCATTTCAGTGAGATTCGTTTCAGGACTTTGACTTGGCCACTCCAATACCTTAATTTTTTTTTCTAATGAGCCATCCAGAGGTGAACTTGGTTGTGTACTTTGGATCATTGTCCTGCTGTATAACCCACCTATGCTTGAGCTTTAGGTCATGAACTGACAGGTGGACATTCTCCTTCAGAGTTTTCTGACAGCAGACAGCAGAATTCATGCTTCCATCAGTTATGACAAGTCACCCAGTGACTGTAGAAGTAAAGCCCCAGACCATCACACTACCTCCACCATGTTTGACTGTAGGTATCATGTTCTCATGGTGGAATGCGGTGTTAATTTATGCCAGATATAACAGGACCCATATATTCCAAAAAGTTCCACCTCACTACTCACCACTGTTCCAAGTTGGGTGCATTTGTGGATAACGGCTCTCCCTGTGGTTTGCTGGAGTCCCATAGACTTAACAATGGCTTTGTAACCCATTCTGAAGTGCAAGATTTCAATTACTTTGTATATCATCTGTATTTTAATCTCTTTAGAATGTGGTATCGTGTGCTGCTTTTTGAGACCTTCTAGCCTGCTTCACATTGCCATACAATTTCTATTTATTTGATGTCTAGATTCAACAGGTCGGGCAGTAATCATGCCTGGGTGTGGCTATTGAAATTGAACCCAACAATCAATTGAACTGGTTGATTTGGTAGCTAAGGTCCAATTACTATTTGGTTTATATAGGTTTTGAATGAATCTTTATCTTTAGCAAATGGTGTGATCATTTAAAAGCTGCATTTTGTGTTTACTCATGTTGTCCTTATCTTATATTACAATTTGTTTGATGTCTGAAACATTTAAATGTGGAAAATTAGCCAGAAATTGGGAAGGAGGTAAATACTTTTATAGCACTGTATGCCTTGTTGGTATGACCTACATTTTTTTTGCCTTCTTGTCGTATTTTCTTGATGTGCTACAATTTCTACTTCTGTATCTCGTAACAGTCAACCTCTATGATCCTTGCAGGCCTTGGACAAATCCTTGAATTTATGTACACTGCTAACCTGACGCTGAACCCACAGAATGTCGAGGATGTGTTGGCTGTAGCCACTTTCCTTCAGATGCAAGAAATTGTCAATGCTTGCTCTGCTTATAAGTCACTCACAGGACTTCCAGTGTTAAACAGTGGTCAGTAGTGTCCAAGTTTATTATATGCAGTGCTGTCAAATTCTCAGATCTGATTGTAACCCGAATCATGGGTTTATTCTAATGCACTTTATTCCTTACTTCATTTTATCTGATATGTCTTTCATGGTGATCATCTGTGTTGTGCCTCATATCACACAGCCGTGCCCGATCCAACTGAGCAACACGAGGCACTGATTAAGCAAGACGACGATGCTTCTGAGGAGCAACAGGATGGTCACATCTCGGCTCAGAGCGGCGTTCCTGAGGCAGATGAAGCTCTGCCTTCATCAGAGACCTCTGAAGAACCACAGCCGAGGTGTAACACTACTGAAAGTCAAAGTGCAGGAGTTAGGGTAGGACGACAACACAAGCTCAGCCAGCATGCCAAGGTAAAAGAGCAGGAGGAGAGCGCAACAAAGGAGCTCATGGAGTATCAGGATGATCTGTCTGATGCTGATTACACACCCAGTCAGTCTGTCTTCTCTCTTTTCTACTAGCATGACCTTCTTTAGGTCCCACTGTATATGAAATACTATTGCTACTATCTGCTTTTTCAGAAATATCACAAAGATCTGTGACTAGGAGGTCTTGCGTAAGCACACGGAGAAGCAAATCAAAATCTGTCACTGACCGCATGTCCACAGCAGGTAAACAAACGCCTCTGTCATGCTCTAGCTGCAGCTACGGAGGTTTCCTCTTCCGGTGATTGCTTTGTTCTTTTGTCTCTTGATAACAGATGATGGAAGTGAAGGACGTTTGTCAAAAGCCACTACTGAAGAAAATATAAGAGAAGAACCAGAACAGGACGAGGAGACTGATGAAGAGGAGGAGCATACAGAGGAGGAGGAGGATGAAGGGGTGATGGATGTAGATGAAGGAGAAGCAGGAGCAACAGATGAAGGAGAAGGAAAGTGTCTAAGGTCTGGGGTCGTTCTTGAACGCAGTGAGTCCAGATCGTACGGCTCCATCACACACAAATGTGAGGTGAGAGAGGCTTAGCATCTGTATGTAGTGCTTTATTGTACAGTTTTTTAACCTTATCTCTCTCTACTGCATGAATGAGATTTTAAATATTTTCCTGTATTAAGATAAGATTTGACTGAGGGTTTTATGACTGGAAAGCATTTCTGTTTCACATTAAGCTTTATTGACTTCCTTAAACTGAGTATGGAGTAGTCCTTCATTTTCAGTATGCTCAATTTGTTCATAGACATACAGAACTTTGGCAATAGTTTGTATTACTTTGCTTTCTGTGCCTGGGTTTATCTCATGTGCAAACCACTTCCATCCTCCTCATCCACTTCCATCAAGGTCTTGATGTTTTTTTTTGCAGGACTGTGGAAAGAAGTTTACCCACACTGGGAATTTTAAACGGCACATGCGCATCCACACTGGTGAAAAGCCCTTCAGCTGCAGGGACTGCAACAAGGCCTTCTCTGACCCAGCTGCCTGCAAAGCACATGAAAAAATCCACAGGTACATTTTGAGGCTATACACTGGAACTGGTTGGTGTTGGATGGTATAGGTGTGTTACTGAGTCACTGTAGAACTTCACCATCTGTAACAAAAACTACAAACAATATTCTTTGATACTTGATCCTTTGCGATGCCATGTCATAATGACGTCACAAATACGACCACCACACTAGTGATATACAATCTGATGGAAAAGGACCACAGTCGACCCATGTGTTCTGCTGAACCTCTTTTCACCTCTAGCCCTGTAAAGCCATACTGCTGTTCCACATGCGGGAAGAGCTACCGGCAGATCAGCCTGCTGAACCTGCACAGGAAGCGGCACACAGGTGAGGCACGTTACAGCTGTGAGGACTGTGGCAAACTCTTCACCACATCAGGTAACCTGAAGCGCCACCAGCTGGTGCACAGTGGCAAGAAGCCGTATCACTGCGAGTACTGCGAGCGTGCTTTCTCTGACCCCACCGCCAAAATGCGCCACCTGGAGATCCATGACACGGACAAGGGCCACAAATGCCCGCAATGCGACAGAAAATTCAATCAGGTTAGAGAACAGACAGGGCAGACAAAACAAATGTAAGATTTCTGTTAAACCCAATGATGACAATTTAACAAAATCCTTTTCAGATCGGAAACTTGAAAGCTCACATGAAGATCCACATTGCAGATGGACCTCTGAAGTGTAAAGAGTGTGGGAAGCAGTTCACTACGTCAGGTGAGATGTCTAGAGAATGAGGTGCTGGGTGAAATCTGCAATTTGTTATTTCACTTGAACCTTTATTTAACAGACAAAAGAACAAAGAAAAGATTTTCAGTGTTTTCAATGATTAACATAATCAGAGGCATGTTTACCACTTGGTCACATAACTCTTTTTTAATTATTTTTTTTTTTTGCCCATTCTTGTTGTGTACAAGGCTTAAGATGCTCAACAGTCCATGGTCACAGTTGTCTGATTCTCCTCTTCAAGATGCACCATACATTTTGAATAGGAGACAGATCTGGACTGCAGGCAGGCCAGTCAAGCCACGCTGTTGTAACTTGTGCAGAATGAGGCCTGGCACTGTCCTGCTGATATAGACATGGAGTTCAAGATATTGTCTTGCGGCAGCATAAGATTCTCCAAAATACCAATATAAGCCTCTGCAAAGACTAAGCCTTTGTTGGATGCTTCACTCAATCTTGATGACCTCACCTGTAGAAAAGGCCCTTAAAATTAGTTACCTTCTATAATATTCCTGAAGCCACCTCCTCATTGGTCAGCATATTATGCTAATTCCAGCCTATTAGGAGCTTCAACAGTGTGCAGTATTAGAGAGACTGTGTGGATGTGCTCTGTAGCTCCGCCGAGGGACTGAACTGTTCAGAAACCACTTTGGTGCCTTCAAGTTGGGTCTGTGACCCAAAGTAAACTACTATGTTAATTTAGTTTGGTAATTTTTATATTTACAGTTTTTCATTTAATTTCTTCCCATATTTTACTATACTGAGCTGTTTTATATGGTTATTGATGGTGTAGTTCAGTGGAAATGTGCTAAATCTGTGTTCTTAGAAAATTTTACTGGTGCTCAGAGGCTATTGCTATTCCTTATTTGTCCATGCGGGGGCGCTAATATCCCATTCTTTAACCTGTGGAAACGGTTAGTGCCTTGGTATAATCTTAATGGGCATTGTAATTGCTAGCCTTGTTTATCCCAACTGTTAAACTCATACATCTTTCCCTTTGTATTAGCTCATAAGCTCTTTCCAGTAACACTAAGATGTAGACCTTGTGCCTTACTGAACTGCTGTAGTTAATAATGTCCATGTATTTGTTTATTTCAGACTCAATTGTTCCTCAGTAGTTTATCAATAATTCATTCCTTATTCATCCCATAATTCTACTGCCTAATAGTCCATGCTTCAGATTCAATGTCAACCCAGTCTCCTTCAATACAACAATATCCAGAACAACTTGACCAACACACAGGAGTGTTTGCTGCTAAAACCTTTCAATGTATCAGCACTTTAAGCCACCTCCCTTACATCACCTCTTACCTGTTAAAGTTCTAACTGCAGAACCTTCCAGTGTTATGTCCCAACGTTCTGAGTGTGTTGCAGGCATCAATTTCTAAATGTGTTTATATTTCACAAATAGAATAAAGTTCATCATCGAAAACACTGTAAGTCTTTTCTTTGTCCTAAAGGTTGAAGTGAATGAACAGATTTCAGATTAAATGCATTTTTAGAAAACTTTTTTTTGTATGAGTGTGAGCGTCTGTGTTTAGAATGCTTGACAGTGCCGTCTTTGTGCAGGGAACCTGAAGAGACACCTGCGAGTTCACAGTGGAGAGAAGCCCTTTGTGTGTATGCACTGTCAAAGAGCGTTCGCTGATCCAGGTGCACTGCAGAGACATGTGCGCATTCATACAGGTACTTTATTCCCTTTATATTCACTCACTTTATTCCCCGCTCTCACTTCTATCAGGTTGTGTAAGGCAGACTGTGTGTGTGTGATTGTTGCAGGGGAAAAGCCATGTCTTTGTCTGATCTGTGGAAAAGGCTTCACACAGGCCAGTTCACTGATTGCTCATGTCCGACAGCACACTGGAGAGAAGCCGTATGTATGTGACCGCTGTGGCAAAAGGTAACTGAAATATATATATTATGTGTGTGTGTGTGTGTGTGTATATATATATATATATATATATATATATATATATACAGGGGTTAGACAATAAAACTGAAACACCTGTCATTTTGGACCACAATAAATTTTATATATATATATATATATATATGTGTGTGTGTGTGTGTGTATGTATATATGTGTA
>JAOVVG010000018.1:7064018-7076389 GCA_028566375.1 Leptodoras nelsoni
AAACAAACAAACATATAAAAAAGCCTTAATTGGAGCAAAAAAATATTTTTGGGGGGATTTTGTGTAGAAATCTTGCAAAGATATACCAAAGACATTGAGAATGGAAAATACTGTGGAGAGCAACACAAAGACTTGAACAATTATGAAAAAAGTAGATAGATAGATAGATAGATAGATAGATAGATAGATAGATAGATAGATAGATAGATAGATAAGCAAATAAAGGTGATGATGATGGAGTGTTAAGACAATTGCACAGCATGTTCAACGAAAGTGTTATTCTTTAATAAAATAATGAAACTTACCACAATGTTTCTGTTTTCCAACATAACAGTGTTTTTCTTCCTCTTTCTAACATTAAAACTTCTACAAGGAATCAACGGTCAAAAAGTATTATTCTTTTACCATCAAAAAGTGTTTTTTATTTTAGGGATTTATTTCTTTCTTTCTTTTATTGGCAGATACACACCTTCTGTATGTGTTTTTGTAGGTTGGAGGCGTTAGTGTAGCTTGCATCGTGTAATTTAAACACATTTCATGGCACAAGTTTCAGAAATTATTTCCATCACATTATAATTGCTCTTTGATCTGAGCTCTGCTTGCTGTTTACATAAAGTCAAGCCAGTTTTAGACTGTGCTCTTACAGTGACCCTTCGATTTTATTACTTATCACATTGTATGAAATGATCCCAATAAAATCTTTGCCAAATTCTATAACCTACTGCAAAAACCTGTTCTCTGAGTCAGATGTGTTGAAGATCCTCAAACGATAGACCTGCAATTAAAGAAATGATTGTGTTCTGCTTATTAATCATATAATCTCTCAGCTTGATCTGGGAAAGAAAAGAAAACGGTGTTGCATTCTTGAAAGTAAACTTACATTTATGGCATTATCCAGAGTGACTTACATTTATTTTATTTACACAGTTGAGCAGTTGAGGCTTTAGGGCCTGGCTCAGGGTCCCTGCAGTGGCAGCTTGGCTGTAGTGGGATGGTCTGAAATGTGCCATTGTGCCAGGTGCAGTAGTATAGTGCTCCTTTTCCAGGTGGTCCCAATCTAGTCACAATCAGAGCACTGATGTGGAAAAACCATGGCCGTGCATGCTTAAGGCCATATTCACTTTCACTAAACTATTTACTTGCTCATTTGTTAATTGGGTTTTACTAATTGCACTTCACATTACGTATGTGTGTGTTCTGTGTATAAACCCACACCTACCTGACAGGGAATTCCCAGCACTGGGTATACTCATTTTTCAAAGAACGCAGCCACAATCTTTGCGTTTACATGTCACAGTTTCCCAGAGGACTGTCTAAGTTTGTATTACAATGAGGTCATTGGGTCAGTAATGGTTACAAGTGACTGGCATGGACATGGGAACACCAAGTCATGTTTCAATAACTGGACTGTCTCCTTTGGGCAGAATCTGTCTCTCACCATCTCTCAAGTGTTGCAGGGTTGTGTGAAGGTGATGCTTTATAAGGGGTTAAGTCAGGAATTCCGTGACTGTCATGGTTGAATAAGTAGAGGAAGGCCTCAGGCACTAGGGGAGATTCTGACCCCCTCCAAAATGTAAACATGGCAAGCTCCCAGCTGCTCCTGCTCACCCTGTCGGAGGTAAAGTCTGCTACAATTAAAATCCACTCCTCTACCCTTATCATAGATAAACATTTTTATTTAACTGGAAAAATCCATCACTTATGATTAGGCATGCATTAAGACACATTAAGAGAGCATGCAATAGAGTTGCTTATTAAGCTTAGACTATGAATTTCAGTTGTAATCTCCATTAAGTATTAGCTCTTGTGTAAACAGTTTCTCCTGACTGGGAAATATCAATCCAGTCTAAGCCTGAAACATGAAACATATTAACTCCTTAATATCCAAGCAAATTATTCATTAACTACTATGAATTATTCAGTAACTACAGTAAAATAATACTAAATTATACTATACATTAATATAAAAATAATACTAATAAATACTACCTACCCATATATATGTCTATGAGTTTATGCATTTTTTTAAGTACACCAATCCAATCATCCTGTCACTTGTCTTGCTTATTGCTAGCTGAAAAGTGTGTGGAGACAGCTCATCCTGAGCAATGTGCGCTCTGCAAGTGGAGAAGATTGCCTTGAGCTGACTGACCACCCAGACCCTGGCCAATTAGAGCAGCTGTGTGAGCTTGGGCCAATGCAATATAACACACAAACAGAAGCCTGTGTCACCACACTGTCAGACCCTGCAACTCAAAGAGACACTCATGATGAGGGAAAATCCCTGAAATAAAGCAAAAAAGGCGGCAGGAAGTTTGGAGACTTAACCAAGGATTAAAGGCTGGAAGTGGGTTATGAGTCCATTTTAGTTTGTGCATAGTAGAGTTATTCACTGTACTCCCTATTAGTCTGTATATGTATAGTACCTTTAAAGACCCATATATAGTACCCACTAGTAACCCTATGCACTATGCAACTAATGAATGAATATGAGAAGGATTTTTTATCATCGGACAACATAAACAAACTAAGATAAGATAAACTAATGTAGTAACGACCAATAAGAACCACAATAATGCATCATATGAAAATATAATAGTGGAAACCATAGCCTAAATTTACTGAATAGACCTGGAAACCAACTTGCTAAGAAAAACTAAATGAAACATTATGATTAATCAATTAAACCTCAATGAGGTATTATCTTACATAATGGAATAAATGTTTAGACTCATTTTATACAGAACTGCCTATGAATAGGGAACTATTTTTAATGAATTATATGTTTTGCTTTGAGCCTTTAAGCTTACACTAATATTTTCATTATATATCACAACTATCACTCTGGTAATTTATTATTTATTTTGGACTCCCCATTAGACATTTACATGATTCATTGCCGTCTTCTCCAAATTTGAAATTTACAGTTAGTTTCCTGATTTCTCTATGGCTGTGTTTTTCCCCCAAGACATATGGGCTTCCAAACCTTAGCATTCACATTCATTCTCTTACACAGAACATTGAAGTCATTATTTTGGAGAGAGAGAGAGAGAGAACAAAGTAAGCATGTGAGCATGAATCATGAACAGGAATGCATTATGCTTAAATGTATCCAGTGTTTCCTATTATAAAAGTACCATAAATCAATTCCATGTTTATTAAACTAATATCAATACTTTTTTTTCTCATTTCAAGGAAGTCAAATGTTACTCTACATTTGAAGCATGTATTTATAGAAAGATTTATAGAAAGATTATCTGCAAATAGAATGAGAATATCTACAGCTTGAAATGTGTACAAGCATCTACAAAACTGTCTGAATAATGTTAGATTTGATTATAATATCAAATATAATATTATATTGGGAAATGTTAAATCAATTTGACCACATAGAAGGTACTTTCTCTTGCTAAGATATTAGTTCTTGCCACATTTGCTACTAGTTTACATTTACATTTATGGCATTTGGCAGATGCCCTTATCCAGAGCGATTTATATTTATCTAATTTATTCATCTTAAGGGCCTTGCTCAGGGGCCCAACAGTGGCAGGTTGGTGGTGCTGGGATTTGAATTCTTCATCTTCCGATCAGTAGGCCAATGTCTTAACCACTGAGTTACACTACCCCTACCACAGAGCTAGTTACTTTATCTATTTGCACTGCCTACAGTAAAGTGTCTATCACTATACTTTATTTAGTACTAACAAACACAATTCATTATTCCATTTCAGATATTTACTATTAATTCATGACTTGCTCTTGTCTAGTTACTGTTATTATTGTAAAGTGTTACTATGTACTTATATTTTTTGTTGTGGATAATGCATAGTTTTAAGTGGCAATGTGACAATGAGCAAACACTCATTAGTTCATTGAAAATTGCACAGAAACTGACATTATTCATATAGCAGAGAGATCACACCAGCCTTAACTGTCTGTGTTCGCTTACGCACCATGTCAGAGAGAAGAATTCTCTTCTTTAATTACAGCCATCATGAAAGGCCTGCCATGTCTCTATTCCTTTAGCACACAGACTTGGTGACTTAAAGGAGCCTAGCGAAATTACAGGGAAAATGAGCGCCCAAAAAACGTACGCAAATAACACCTTCAGAGAAAGGCAAATTATATGGTTTTTTTTTTTTTAACTGTAAACGACACAAGACATTAAACTGATTGTATGGGAAAGGTGTAAGCTAATGGGCTGTAATGTAGTGTGTAATAGAATTCATTTTGCTGTGAAGGTTATACAAACCATTAAACCTTTATGTAAAATTGTTTTGTTTTCGTTTTATTACATCTCAACTTAGTAGTTGTAAGTAGTTTCTAGAGGTTTAATAATTAAAGAATGAATAAACTTCTGGAAAACCATATCTTAAGTGTACTCGTCCAAGAGGAACCTTTGCACTGTAGTAATCTGTGTAGTTCAGTGGGTTTAGTTTACTGATCAAATCTCCACCTCAATCTCAACTCCACTGAATTGTACTCAGTTGTGTGTGTGTGTGTGTGTGTGTGTGTGTGTGTGTGTGTGTGTGTGCATGCACAATCCCAATCTGTTCCCACACCCTCTCAAATCTCCTGTGCACCTAACAGCCCTCTCCATTTAAGAATAAAGAGATCCTTTGTTTGGCACAGGGAACAGGTAACCAATTGTGCAGTATGTGCTCTGTGTCGTGTGTATGCATGATCGTAATGTGTGTGCTTTGGTGGTGGAAAGGGGCTTTTAATTGGCAAAAAGTGTGTTTGAAGCAAGTGGACTATATTTTAATGCTTGTCATGCCAGATTTGTCCCAGGTGTTTCTTTGCTTTATTTCTTTGAGTAGCAGAACCAACATGGATGCTCTGGATAAGAGTGTCTTCTAAATGCCATAAATGTAAACTTAATCTGCTAAATGCCAACATTTCAGTCCTGGTAGAAACAAAGCGTGAGACAAGAAGAGAAAATGAACTTCACTGTCATTTTTCTTCTATTCACCTTAAGGCCCAGTCCACAACAGTCATTCATTTTATATGCATAATGACCTTTTCTATTTAAGGACAACTGAGTGCAAAATTGTGCACCCCCACAGTCTGGGTTAAACAAAAGAAAATAGACTTCTACTTTACATTTTCAACATATGTAGAGATTTCACACAAATAATACTAAAATATGCAATCATAAAGAATATGCAACAAGGTGGAAGGCAGTTAGAAAGACAACTTGTTACACTTAAAAAATCTAGAGTAGACCATGTTCATTAAAGGAAATACAAAGCAACACAGCTGATATTGTTTTTACTTTAATTTTTCTTGTGTATGTGTATTCAGAACAGTCAATATACATAGTTAGTTTAGTATTCTTCTTTACCTAGACACCCATGAAATAGTTGTCTCAAAGTTTAAAAAGCACATCTGCATATTTGTTTGGCTCAACAAAGACCCAAGGAAGGTTTGGGTCAATTGCAATGATGCATACAGTAATAGCCAGGTTATTTTTACACAGGGGGTAATAAGTGCAGATGCTACATCCACTGACCTAGATTGTTTGTACTACTCAAGGGAAGTTTGTAGAGAAAAAAAATAGAAGGGTAAGCAGAAAGTATCAGACCTTCTTATAATGAGAAGATTTTGACACACCCTTCAATTTGTTCTGCAATAGAACTCTGGCCTCTGGCCTTCTGGATGGTGTTTCTTGGCTGTCAGAGGCTGCTGCAGTGGCCATACAGGAGTAACAATGTCTGGGTTGAACGTGGCAGAAGCAGAGGGAGGGGGATAAGTACAGGGGCTGAGAGCTGAGAAACCACACTCTTTAATTAAAGCAGGAAGACACAGCGCTGAGGCTCTGACAGAGCCCAACCAAGCACAGGGGGAGGAGAACAGTCTGCTCTAAAGTTAGCTTTACCCAGCAACACCAGGATGTGCACTGACAGATGGATGAGATGGGCTTTGGTGTGTCCAAGCCTGCCCTTGCAAGGGGAAATTATCCAAAATGAATGTGTTCTTCTGTGTATGAGAAAGCATGGTAAGGGGTCCCTCTTGGACCCTAAAGCATTTTTCAGCTTGTCTCTCTGGAAATGCCCTGGAAGTTCTATGCAGAGGATTTGCTTTTAGGAAACTTTGCAAGTAGATCCCATTAATAAAGTAAAGAACTGTCCAAAGAAACATCAAGGAACTCAGTTAAAGACATTAGATCAAAGAATATATATTCCAGTCAATATATATGTGAGCCTGGGGGAACATTTACCAGTCTTTTTTAATTATATCCTATATGACAAATGTAGCTTTTTTAAAATATTGGACCTAAAATTTATTTTTTATGTACTACAGCCATGATTTGTTCTGTAACTGACTCACTCTCTATATTTCAAATCTCCCTCACAGCTCCCATGTGTAATCTAAGCCATGCTTCCTGGCTATGGATTCTCTCCTCTCCCTGACTTCCAGCCTCACCTCCACGCGTTCTATTGCCGAGGGGAGAGCTCTGCCATGTGGATCCCTGGTTCACCTGAGTCCCAGGCTCTGAACAATTCCCAGGAGAACAGGCCTCTCCTGCGTCAGCATATAGCCGTGTGTCAGCAGGAGACACTAGCCTTCATTGATCTTCAGCAGCCTAAAACAAATGGCTTTTGTTCCTCATCATCGTTGGGAAGACGCAGTTCCTCACCATGCTCCTCTGGCTCTTTTCATAATGATCCTCCCTCAAACTGCTGCCAAAATGGAGAGACACATGTAAGAACAACCCACATGAAACTTGGCCAAGATGGACATGATGTGGAAGAAGTTCAGGATAACATCAGGGCACCCTGTGTGGACTCACTTAAGACAGACTCTGAAAGGCTTTTACCGCAATGTAGGCCCAAAGATCTGTTTCTTCCCCTGTCACCAATGTTTGTGTCCAGGAATAGGAACTCTGTGGACTCTCAGGATCCCAGCTCTCCCTGCTCCTCAGCAAGTTCAGAGCTACCCCACCAGGATCAGTTTCGTCTACAGAGACGAACATCACAGGGATCTTCAAAAGAAAAGTCTATACGTAAGTGACACCATAATCTAGTGACTTCATGACACATTTTTTGTCTGAGAAAGTGTAGGTTAAATGTAATGCTGTAATGCTCACATTTATGACCTTCTACATCTAATATCAAGCATAACAGGTAACCTATTTCCATTAAATTTGTTTAACAGAAATGTCTTATAATTTGAGACATGTTTCCTATGTCTGTATGTTGTGAATACTATGAATTTCAAAATTGTTGTTTGTGTATCATGTGACAGGACGCAAGATGAGGGTGTACTCACCTGACAGTGTAAGTGATGACTCACTAAACAGTCCAGTACTCGATTGTGACTACCTGTTTCCTGGATCCTTTGAGTCCTTCATAGAGGGAGAGTTGGGATTAGTTGGCTCCACTGTGCCCACATCCCAAGGCTCCAGCTCTTTGTTAGATTTAGATGAAGAACTCACATTTCCTTCCACCTCTACCCCACCATCACTGGCTTTAGTTCCCCCGAATAAGGATGCAGCACTGGGGGAAAGGGCAAGTCAGGAAGGGATAGGAGAGGAAGACTTGGGAGATAGTGTGCCTCTACAAGGATCAGCCTTCTTAGGTGGGTCCTCCCTGCCTCGTGTGACCACCCACCCCACGCCCCTGCCTCGATCCCGGTCCTCAGACCATGAACGCAGAAGATTCTCAGCTTCCGAGCTCATATCACGTCTGCAGCTTTCACAAAGGAAAAACTCTTTCACACTAAGGCTGGGAAAGTCGCTGTCTGCCCGTGTGGCCTCCCGGGAACGTCACCAATCTGTAAACTCTGGTCCTGACTGTGAGTGCTTTCAAAACTTCTTATATCTCCACTCCAAACTAAGGCCATATGGAAGTACCTTGCCTACCATTTAATATAGTGGAGAAGCTATCTGTCAGTTCATTTTCGGTTAGATACCATTTCTGGGGTTGTTATTCTGACCCCCAGGTGTTACTCACCCCCCTCAACCAATTTCTCTGTTTGTAGACAAACCCAACACCAGGCAGCGCCTTTCAGCTGGCTCAAGTGACAGCACACCAAACAGCCCAGTGGGATCTGCACCACCACTGCCCTCTGGTGACAGCACTCTGCCACAGCACAGGAGAGGCTCCAAGCTCAGGTGATCATCCTCAGATATTCTTTTCAATATCTCAATCAGCAAGCTAGAATCATATAATGTAACAATTTAGTTTTTTATTATTATCATGCTCTTTTCTCTGCACAGCATGAAAAAAGATTCAATTGATGAAAATACAGACACCCCCCTTCGAAGTCACAAACGGCTCTCACGCTTTCTGCCTAGCTGTAAGTCTGACCTTAAGGATTTTTAAAAAGGGCTTAATGATACTTGTACACAGTTCCTTCATCCTCCCTCTTTTCTGTGTCAGTGGTCCTGTATCAGGAGTACAGCGATGTGGCAATCAATCGTGAAATCCAGAGGCAACAGGGAGCCGAGCCTGGAATGGAAGATGACCGAGCTGGTGACAGTGCATCTCCCAGCAATCTCTCTCCCTCCAGTTCCTTTCGTTCTTCACGGGGCTCTGCCTTCTCCCTCTGGCAGGACATTCCTGATGTGCGCAGCAGTGGACAGCTGGACAACTTCAGCAATGAGGAGCGCAAACTGCAAGAGGTAACGGCAGTGATGTGCTCAGTTAATCTACGCAGCTATCCATTTTAGTTAGCTACTTTTCGGACCTGTCTACCTTATCTTTCACTTTAGGCTAAGTTTGAGCTGGTGACAAGTGAAGCTTCTTACATACGCAGCTTGACCATAGTGGTTGACCACTTCATGATGTCTTCAGAGCTGAATGAGTGCTTGGGGGCCCAAGAGAAACAGTGGCTTTTCTCTAAATTGCCTGATGTCAAGGACGTCAGTGAGAAGTATGTACAAAGGTTAAATGAAGTAAGCATGGTTGCTGTGGTACCTATAATGTTTATAATGTTTTTAGTTTTACAGATAGAGACTATAGACCATCTGTTTTTTTGCAGACTTTGTTAGCCCCCTTTTACCCTCTCCTTCAGTGACCTCAGGACCCCCACGGGACCCCAACAGAGCAGGTATTATTTGGGTGGTGGATGATTGTCAGCACTGCAGTGACCCTAATGTGGTGGCGGTGTGTTAGTGTGTGTTGTGCTGGTACAATTCGATCAGACACTCAGTGGAGTTTTTAAACCCCTCAGTGTCACTGCTGGACTGAGAATATCCAGCCAACAGCGTCCTGTGGGTAGCATCCTGTTACCACTAATGAAGGACTAGATGATGACTAACACAAACTATGCAGCAACAGATGAGTTAGACTCTGTGAGACTCTGACTTTACATTTGGAGCAACTAGGTAGGTGTGTCTAATCGAGTGGACAGTGAGTGGACACAGTGTTTAGAACCTTCAGCAGCACTGCAGTGTCTGATCCAATCTTACCAGCACAGCACACATTAACACACCACCACCACATCAGGGTCACTGCAGTGCTGACAAACATCCACCACCCAAATAATACCTGTTTGTGGTGGTCCTGTGGGGGTCCTGACCACTGAAAAGCAGCATAAAAGTGGGCTAATAAAGTCTGAGGAAAAACAGATGGACTACAGTCTCTATCTGTAAAACTAAACCTAAAATGGATAAAGAGTGTAGATACAAGGAGGTGGTTTTAATGTTATGGCTGTTCAGTGTAGAACTGTCTGTTATATAGAACTCATTCTCTTTCTTTCTCTTTGCCTTTGTTGCTGTATTTCCTCTTTCCTATTGTTCTTTATAGATTTCTACAGGATCTTGAGCACCGGTTGGAAGCAGACATTTTGCGCTTTGATGTGTGTGACATTGTCCTGGACCACTGCCCGGCACTACGTAGAGTCTACCTTCCATACGTTACTAACCAGGCCTACCAGGAGCAGACATACCAACGGCTTCTGTGAGCAGTTTTCCTATTTGAACCTATTTATATACAGTAGAGCCAGTGGGGATTCATTTCACTGTCATTGCACTGTAGATGGCTTGGAGTTGACAGAGGCTTGAGCTGATCTTTGGGTAAAATGCTTTGCTGAAGGATACAAAGTTAGTGGAAGAGGACTTAAACTAGAGCACTAGAGCAGAGCAGGAGTATGGTAACTTTGATGCACAACATAGGATTCAACCAGGATGTAATCATTTTTCTTTTTCACAGACAAGAGAATCCTCGCTTCCCTGGAATCCTTGCTCGCCTGGAGGAGGACCCGATATGTCAGCGACTCCCTCTTACGTCTTTCCTCATTCTACCCTTTCAAAGGATCACACGACTCAAAATGCTGGTAGAGGTGGGCAGCATATCCACTGACCAACTATTGATTATTCCTCATTACTAAATCCAGGGTATTTTTTACAAGAACGGTAGATATTCCATTTATAATTTTACCAAATCACTTCTACAGACCAAAACATAGGACTGATTTAAACTTGTTACAGAACATTCTAAAGAGAACAATGCCTGGTTCACGAGATGAGGACACGGCCACCAAGGCGTTTAACGAACTGAAAAAGGTAGAAGAGTTATAATTCTCTTTTAAATATACCAACACTTGATCAATTTTGATATGGATAGTGTAATTTTTCAAAGTGCAGATATGCTGTATAGAGACGAACAGACTAAGCTTTTACTCTGAATAAATCTGTCCTCGTGTGTTGATACAGATTATAAAAGAATGTAACTCCAGTGTGCAATCCATGAAGAGGATGGAGGAGCTAATTCATCTCAACAAGAGAATACACTTTGAGGGAAAGGTATTACAGGATATACTATCATAAATTCCATGGGTAAATGTAGTACATTGGTTCATTATTCTCTCTCTCCTCTCTCTCTCTCTCTCTCTCTCTCTCTCTTTAGATTTTCCCTCTCATCTCTCAGTCTCGCTGGCTAGTAAAACATGGTGAGCTGCTAGAGGTGGACACACAAACCATGAGCATATCCGGGTCAAAGTTTAAACTGCCTACACGTCCTGTGTATCTGCACCTGTTTAATGACTGCCTCTTAGTGTCCCGGAGAAAAGAGTGAGTGAATAATGCAAACGTGGCAGTGGGGGAGAGTATGGGAAAGTTAGTGAAAGACATTTACATCTGTTTTTTTCGTTTGAACCTGTGGCGTTTTTTCCCCTCCCCACAGTTGGAGCGTTAGTAAAAGTCAGCATTTTCTCTAAACCACTCATTAAGTGCTGACTGGGAACCAACGAACCATCAGCCTGACACACAGTATAATTTATAAATGTGGCTAGTTACACAGTGTTGTTGTTTCTGCCCCCTCCTGTAGCACATGGAAGTTCATGGTGTTTGTGCATGCTAAGATTGGTGAGCTAAAGGTGAAGGACTTGAGTCAGAAGCTTCAGGGCATCACTGGATTCATCTTCCTTCTGCAGTTGTGTGAAGGACAGCAGCTCAAATATCAGATCCTGCTCAAGTCACAAACAGAGTGAGGCCTATATTCTGTCAAACGCACAACAAACAAACAAATATACAGATGAGTAATTAGAAAAACAACCAATAAGCAAATAGACAAATCAAAGTTGGTGTACTTGAGTGACACATTTGAACATAGACCAAATATATTCAATATCATAAGATTCACATTGAATGTATTCAGTGACCTGTTTTTTCCCCACAAGTTCAAGTTCTACTGATTCTGATTTTAATCTCATCCGCTTATAAAACTGAATTTTTCCTAATTTTACCTTCTGATTTAATTTTTTACTTGTGATAAATTATCGACAGATTCAGCCATTGTGATCATTTCTTCCTCCATACCTCCATACCTCCATACGTAGCTTATCCTAACATGCTAACCAGCTTAAAAGCCTCACCGCAGAATATGTTAAATTAAATGAAAAGTATCTTTGTCAGATCCTGGATAGGCTCAGCAAGCTTTTTTCCTACTGGATTTATAACCTTTCCTGTCTTAACAGGAGTGGCAAACAGCGATGGATCTCAGCCATGATTCCTCCTGATCCAACCATGGTGCAAAGTAGTGAAAATGAGGGTAAGCTCTCTTTTATACTGTACTTATTTTTAAATGAGAACAAAATGGACATACGCTTTAAAGTAAGATTTCGGTTTTGTGTTATTTGCGTGCAGATCTGTCTCAGGTTCAGTGCATTAAGAGCTACCAGGCCCAGGAACATGATGAGCTCACACTGGAGAAGGCAGATATCCTTCAAGCTAAAACCATTACAAGTGATGGTATGACACAATGGATATTTTACACTTATTGGACATTATATGTAATGGATATTGTATATGCATATATCAACATATTACACTTAATGGATATACAGTAGAGGCCAAAAGTTTGGACACACCTTCTCATTCAATGTGTTTTCTTTATTTTCATGACTATTTACATTGTAGATTCTCA
>JAOVVG010000018.1:7080247-7091366 GCA_028566375.1 Leptodoras nelsoni
GGCTGGTCCAATTTAGCCATGAAACCTCCCACACTAAAATGACAGGAGTTTCAGTTTCATTGTCTAACCCCTGTACATATGAAGGTGATGAAAGGTTTAAGTAAGATTACTAATAAATATAATATGGACAAATAAGTATAGGTTCTACTTCTACATATCAATAATAAGAATGGTGAACATTAGATTTACCTGTAAGTTCAAATTCAAGTCTTCCATGTCGGGCAGATCTCTCCAGAGCTCTGATACTCTTTCTTGGCAAACGACCCTGATATATGAACTTGTAATCAGTTATCAGTAACCAGCACATTTTTAGACAACAATACAAGGCTGACCAAAATGTGTGGAAGTCCAGAAAACCTCTCATGAGGAACAATCATCAGAAAAAGTACAACATATGGTTTCTCTGCTTGTTACATACTTTGGGACCTCAACTTTAAGAAGCCCTAAATAAAGTGCCTTAGTTTTAAATCTTCCCTTCTCTTGAAATCTATCAGTTCAGGAAAGCCAGCAGTTCAATATATTACAAAAGTAATAATGTCAGAATTCAGAAACGTGATGCCGCTGTCACCTCATATTTGACCCAGAGCCGGTGACTGTCAACAGACAGGATAAGGAGATCCAGAGGAAAGAGCACGAAGAGACGCTCCTGAGATAGCTGCATGAGGCAAACCCACATTTTGATACAGGTGTATATCATTTAGCTATGAAACTAGTCATGTGTATTTCTTTGATTTCTCTCTGTCTCACCTGTCTCTGTGTATTGCTGATGTGTACCAATGAGAGATATGCAGGTTGACCCATGTGCTGGATAGGTGATCCCTCCCATTGCAATATAGCGGCCCTCAGCAGGTACCTCTTTAGCTCCTCCCTCTTCCAGCCCTCATCACATGGCAACTGAGACAAAGAAATTCAGGAGTGTGCATTAGCTTGGTATTTGAGTGTCCTCATGATGGCGCATTTGAGCCAAGTATTATATCTACGTATAGAGAGCAGCACTAATTTCTATTTAAGTCTATGATCTTTTCCAATGCATTTTATTAATAACCTAATTCACAATTATTGTATCTAACCACTTATACATTAACATTAACCATGAATACACTGTATGGATGTTTGTGAACTCTAATTTTATATACTAACACACAAATGCTGCACTTTTTTTATTGATCATTCATTTAATGAATTAAAAAAATCCATGGTGCAAATGTGTGTGAAACTTTGTTTTTGAGTCCTGAGATTAAATATGTCAGAAACAGAGAGGAAGGCAATGCTTCACATAAAACATAAAACACTTGTTCACAGGTTGGATTATTGAATGCCACAGTAAAAAGGATTGAAATCCCTTTTTATGCCCACAATACTAAATCTGAAGTTTACACCTACTTCTGTGTACTGTTCAAATACCAAGAAATAAAAAGTACAGTACCATATGTGTCTAATAAACAATCTAGCTGGTCTGTCCAGTTACCAGCTACCAAAGCACTGCCTGAGCTGGTCAAGTTCATATACACTATATTTGCCAGCTGCTAACCTGAATCCTATAGTAGAGTCATGTTTAAAAAAAAGGTGAAAGTAAGAAACAGTTAGCAAATTGCAATCATTTATTGATCAATTTAGTCAAATAATAAAGAAGCTAGAAAAGAACTTTTGACCAGTTTGACCAGCTCTGCCTGTTTTTTGCTATCATATTCAAAATGATGCTAACACACTACTCTTTAATCAATAGCATATAAAAAATGCACTGCTGTACTTCTCTTCAACTGCTATAGCATGTAAGTACACTAGCATGCTTCTTTTCAAGCACTAGCATATGAAAAATTCACTTCTGATATATTTTAAATGATCTACTTCAGTCAGGAAGTAGAAGGTTGAACACATGGGTTTTAGGGGCTTTACTTCCTTCCCGTGTGCTGACATGGTTGCATGTGTGTGTGTTGTACCAGGTAGGAGAGGGCACTGTGAGAAGGGCTGAGCTGCTGTCTGAGGGATTTGCATCTCCTGTCCTCTATGTTCTCAATCCAGATCCTTTTCTCTGCAGCGCTAGCACAGATGAAAATCTTAGAGTCCACCATGGGCCCTTTGCAGGACAACAAAGAACAAAAATGGCCATTCATTACTCATCACGCTTTTTAAAACATTTTTTTATAGTACTGCTTTTGACACAGGAAGACTAACTAACCGCTGATCTCGAATGTGTGTGGAGCACAGGGGTCCTGCTGAGAAATCACTCTCACTTCGAGTGCTGACAGAGGAAGTATGCCCTGCATTCATAATATGGTCAGACAGACAGACTGCAATCATATAAACTGGGCACAAAATAACAGGAGCATATAATGACAAATTAGTCCAAAAAAGTTGGTGCATAGAAATATAAATCTCCCATTTCTCTCAGTCACATTCCCTGCATTTCAAATACAATAATTTGTGTTATTTATTAACTATACAGTAGATCTTGCATAATTTCTATCATATTTATTGTTGATATTCAACAGATTGCTAAGAAAGCCATAATCAGGGATGGGCTGAATTTCCCTCGCAGAATGCTATTTTGTAATGTGCATTAATGATCTGATCTACAGCTGGCAATTCTGTGCAGAATGAAAGACAGCTTGTGTGATTGTACGATCAGAGTGCCATTACATTACTATTGTGTATTACTGATACATATACAAATATACATGTAAATTAAATATAAAATACATTTTAAACATAGAAAAAAGTTCCTTCACAACAACCTATGTGCATTTTACAGATAAGTAACTTATCTACAACACTGTTTCAGGCCTCAAATTAAACTTACAAAACTTACATTGAAGTATAACCATTAAAATACTTTAATGTTTTTTATATTCTCGATTATTGTGTAGATCTATTTAACATCTCATGCCTAATCCTTTTCCATGAGTTATCCATTATAGATTATGAATAATGTACATTTTACATTTTAGTGTCCCAGAACAATCTTACATTCAACAAATACATTCACCTAAGAAATAGCTGAAATATTCCTCAAGTCACATGATCAACAGGAAGTTGCTTCATTTGTATTTCCTGAAGATCATGGAAAGTTTTTTTTTTAATTGTGTTTTCCTCGTATTCAATTATATTTTCATCCTGACAACACTGCTATCCAAATGACAAATTTAGGAATAATACATTAGCATAAATTGGCTTCAAAACATGTAATGGTAATGTTCTTATGTCATTAGCATAGCTGTTAGTTAACCACATTTTTGTATGTGTGTATGCTAAAAAAAAACCCTCAGGCCTGTTACTTTCAACTCTTTCAGAGAGAGAGAGAGAGAGAGAGAGAGAGAGAGAGAGGGAGATACTGAGATACTGAGATAGTGTTGTCTGCCTGTTAAATATGTGTTCATAATTTTCCTTGTTGAAAAATGTTTCATTTGTGTTTCTGATTTAGAACTGTTAAATAGAACACCATAAATAGACTCACTCAGTTCCTGAATAGCACAATAGTGTCTAAATACTACCTGACTCATCAGTGAGCAGAAGCCTGACTCATTTCTATTCTGTGTGTTACAAATTCAATCTGCTAATAGGTGTTTTATGAGTCTTAAACAAAGTCACATGATCAGCAGTGTCTAAGTTCCACTATCGAGCTATATACTATATTATATCTTTGATAATGAGAAACAGATAACCTTTAGAATGCAACAAAACCATGATTTAATGTAGACTGCAGTGTGGTTCATGAAGGATACTTAGTGATGTCATTAACAACATAGCTAGCGTTACCTTTATCAACTGAACGGGGTTAACGTAGCACATGGAGTTTGTGAGATTGGTGAATGGCTTTACGCTGTATCAGGCAATTACAGAAATATTAACTACAGTCAAATATGATACTGCTTGAACTCATGATCTATCTCTAGATTCAGTTTCTCAGCCAAAATCTGCTGAAGTGCATTTTCGCTAGTGAATATTTTACTTATATGGCACATTACATATATGGCATATTCGTTTGTGAATCCTGAATATGTACATAAAATTTGTAGGAAGTACCTTCCTGCTATGAAATAGTACGTCATGTTGTAGCTGTGCAAACATGGGATGGTATGATTCATTGATTAGCATAAACGTTCATGATGTGACCGACCAGATTAAAAAAGTGGGCACCGGATGCAATTTCTTATAAATTCAGAATACATCATTTCTAACATCTTTGTATTTGTAAAATCCGATTTATTTATATATGTACTTGTTAGTAGAGGCCCAATGCCTTTATTATTCAGTAATGTGACCAACACTTTTCTATTTACATTGACTCCGCCTCTCTCAAGCACACTCTCATTTCTACTGCTCTCTCTCATCTCTACGGCCAATTCTTGCATGAGATGGAGGCATGTCCTGTCCCATATTGAATTGCATAGCATCATATTCTTTTGCGTTGCATCATATCACGTTGAACCCAATGGTGTCGTTATCTTCATATACTGTATATCGGATCGTTGGAACTGGTTTAGGATATGTGTCTGCCTCAGTAATGGAGAATAGTCAAATAGTCAGAAAACATCATTCTAGCCAGAGACCTAGTATCTGAGGCCAGACAGATAAGCATCCAAATGTTTTGCCTATAACAAAACTATCACTGTATATGTTTACTACAGAGGAACTGTTAAGAAAGACACATCTCTGATAGCTGGGAGTCTGCTCCAGAGACATGGTGAGCAGGAAAGCTATTCATTCCTAGGGTCTTTTTTCCCACCATGAGTCATCATTTAATGTGCAAACCAGTAATGGGTTTAATATGTGGTAGACCAATGCTTCCTACATTGTGTGTCTGAACTAGTCACTTTTCAGTTGTTTATTCCATTTGATAGCTCTAAAAGAAACTGAAAGTAACTGTTTAAAGGGAGATTTTTTTTAGATAAAGATAATTTTTAGATAGATAAAGCAATTTACATCACAGATTCTCCCACTGATTTCCCAGATGGATGTGTTTCAATAAAAAAAGAAGCAATTCATTTTCATTAAAAAATTTTATATAGTGCTTTTAAGAAAAGACACTGTCACAAAGCAGCTTTACAGAAAGTCCAAGGTGACATAAGGAGGAAAATCAGTATATACATTCTCCATGACAATTCCCCAATAGTTCAAATGTATATATACAGTATATATTTTAAATCCTACTGAAATCAAAACCCTTCTCAATCATTTGTAGAAGATGATGTGGATTATTTTATGTGTTCTTAACTTAATTTCTAATATCTTATGATGTTATATACAGACATACTCTATAATACTGACTGTGTGTTGTTCGAAACGAATAGTGAACAGGAGACGGTAAATTTGACCAGACTGTGATGTGTAAGTTACCTTGGTGAACTGTGTAAATAGTGAGACACATTTTGCTAATGATAGAAGAAACAGGATGTTAGAAAGCAAAATGTATTTTTGCAGAACCTACCTCATAGATGAACTCGCGAGTTGAGTTGTCCAGGGCAAGGATTAATAAATGAAAAGAAAAAAGAACCAGATATCTCTCAGTCATAGCCTGCAGGAAAAGATAAGATTCATTTTTGTCTTACACACACGCATACATGCATGCAAAGCCTATCATGCAAAATCTGTTGAGGTCGGATTTCACAGCTAATGCTAACCTCCTCTTTCAAATCTCATATTTCTTTGTGTAACTTCTCCAAATGGATTAACCAACAGAAACTACTTGGGTACCTTTGTGTAGCCATTATGTAAGAACAGTAGAGAAGAGTAAATTATATTTCCATAAGCGTGTAGCGCTCGTCCCTCCCAGTCTCGGATTGGATGTGTGTACAGCTTTTGGTGTAGCTCATCTTTTGTCTGACCCCATAGTACCACCTTACAGGCAACAGATAGAGAAATTATTAGGAACACAGGTCTTAATTATTATACCTGATACTTTAGTGCATTTATGTTATACTAGGAATGGAACATTTTGGGGCTGCACTTTTATAGCTGTAATGCAGCAGAGCAGATTATTTACCTAATAACAGCATGCCCTGAAGCACTTGTCATACTTGTCATACTTTTTAATCATTTTTAATAAAGTTACATTTAATGTTGTAAACTTCTGCAAAACAAGCTGGTTCCTGTTACAACTAATACACTCATAAAGACAAAAGAAAATTACTTGTCATGTTAGAGCGAAGCTGCAAACTCTCTTGTTTAAAAAAAACTTTATAGCTTTAGCTCTGACACTAGAGACTGCTTCCAAAAATGCTAAATAAATGTATTCTTACAGAAAGATTCACCATATCAGCAATAATACATGATTTTAAAATTCCTTTAGAAACATCCATGTTTAAGCTGCTACTATAGAAATAATAACATATTAGAATAAGTGCAATATGTTGAACCTTAGCCACAGCTATCCTGTTTTGGAAAAACAGTCAACACCTTCTGACCAATAAGATTTGACGCTTTAACTGTGCTACTGGTTAAAACATTTAGAACACATTCACTTCCTTAGACTCGAAAAAATGTTACAGTGATGAGTTTCTATTACATAGTAACAAACTATTTACCAGTCATGCCACATGTATTTATAATTTATAATATTGCAGACATACTTGTGAGTTCCTTTTCTGAGCAGACTCTTTTGCAATTGGATCTGAGCCCTTAAGGGAGAACAACAGAGAAACACAGTAATGAATACACATTTATCTATCTATCTGCAATTGCAGCAAAAAAAGAAGTAAGTGTGACAAGTCTCCAGAAGAGCTGTGGCAGGTTCTGTTATGTAATGTGTTGCTTTCCTTACTGATATACAATTCTTTTGTGTGTAACATTATATATATATATATATAGACACACACACACATTTTCGCACTTCCACTTACCATATACATGCACTTGATGGTTCTACAATTACAGACTGTAGTCCATCTGTTCCCCTACATACTTTGTTAGTCCCCTTTACTCTGTTCTCTAATGGTCAGGACCCCCACAGGACCACCACAGATCGGGTTATTGTTAGTGTGTGTTGTACTGGTGTGAGTGGATCAGACACAGCAGTGCTGCTGGAGTTTTTAAACACCTCAGTGTCACTACTGGACTGAAAATAGTCCAGCAACCAAAAATGTCCAGTCACCAGCATCCTGTAGGCAGCATCCTGTGAGCATTAATGATCTGTCCAAAAATAGATGAGCTACAGCTACTGCAATATGGTGGATGTGTCACATACTGTGAACACAGTGTTTAAAAACTCCAGCAGCACTGCTGTGTCTGATCCACTCACACCAGTACAACACACACTAACATACCACCTCCACATCAGTGTCACTGCAGTGCTGAGAATGATCCACAACCCAAATAGTACCTGATCTGTGCTGGTCCTGTGGGGGTTCTGAACTGCAATGTGCATCTATATGGTAAGTGGAACTGAGAAAATGGACAATGAGGGTAGAGAAAAGGAGGTGGTCATAATGTTATGCCTGTTCAGTATATATATACAATTTAATGCCTGTTAATTAATGCCTGCATTTGTGGAACATGCATTTGTGAGATGAGCAGTAGAGGATTAATGGATAATGTGGATTGCATCCATGAAAAATTTGCCAAGCAGCTTATTCTGCCATTGATTCATTTGGTGTTTGGTGGACCGGATGACTGAAGTTTGAAGAAACAAGATATATTGGCAATTTAACAATTTATTCATTTAACAAACAGGAGCCTTAGTAGCGTGTGGAAGAACCATACACAGCCACAACAGCCTGGCACATCCTCCTCATGCTGGTCACCAGCCTGGTCACACACTGCTGTGGGATGGCATCTCATTCTTCAACCAGCATTTGTCAGAAGTCAGCCAACGTGGTTGTTTTGGTGACTCTGGCATGAACAGCATGCCCAACTGATCCCACAAGTGTTCAATAGGGTTGAGGTCAGGACTGCTGGCAGGCCGTTCCGTCCTCTCTACTCTTATTCCACTCCTCGCAGAAGTGGTCTCCGATAAACCCTGCTCTGTGGGGGTGAGTGTTATCATCTTGGAGGATAGAGTTTGGTCCTAGACTGTGTAGATATGGGATCGCCACTAGTTGCAGAATTTCATATCGATATCTCTCTGTATTGAGATGATGAAATGATGAAAAGCCTTGTTTTTCCAGTGAGGGAGATGCCGCCCCACATCATCACACTGCCTCCACCAAAAGATGTTACTCTATTGGTGCAGCAATCAGCACACTTTGTCCTTACAATCAACTGCCATAGGCAGAATCTGGACTAATCGCTGAACATAATGTTCCCTCACATTTTCAGGTTCCAGTGCACGTGTTGCCAACACCAGTCATGGCAGGCCTCCTGGCAACCCGATGAGACTGGAGATCAGCAATCAGGCACCTGATTGGCTGCACCTAGGGGTACCAGATGCTCAAAACAATAGCAACAGCAAAATAAGCTGTTTGGCAATGGCAGAGAAGATTTGACACATTTATCATGGGCGTAACCCACATTCTCAGATGTACTGCTCATCCCACAAATGCATGTTCCTTACAAATGTGGCACCATTTAAATTGAAAATTAACAGGCTTTCCAATGGTATAAGATTTATTGCCAAGAAGCATTGTTACAACAAAGAAATATATATATTTTTTTATAAGAATGTCCATACCTCACATAAGCCTTCCTCTTTCGTAAGACTCCTGACAGGCGGAGAACACTGAGGAGGTTCATCTGTATCATTCTTCAAGGAAATCTGCAGCTTACATTCTCCTAAAGTCCAAACCCTGACAACAGATAAAACTGGAATTCTAGATCTTAGTACTAGATACAGCTCCAATCTACTGAAGCAATAAATCTACAAAACAAACTTAAACTTGAATCCTTTCATTTTTCATATTCATATTTCCTAAGCTAGCTTTAAAAATAAAAAACTGCAGCATTAATTGATGTTTGTGTTTTGTGTATGTTTTGCTTAAGTAATTAACTTAAATCCAGTGCTTCATCTGCTGTCATGTCATTATTTATTTAACATTTCATCAAATTTGAGTCAGCTGATTTATGTGTTATCATGATAAATACCTGTAATGTAATGCAATGTTTAATGTCAGGGAGCCTTAATGTTAAGCATTAACAAGGCTCTAAATAAAAAGTGTGAATGCCTTGCCCCTGTTCATAGACTCATCTCCACCTTTCCCTCTTTATAGCACACCTAATGATAACCCCTGCTGGTCTAACAGCCTGATGTACCTTTCCATTAGCCTGATGCATTTTGCATAGAAGCATTTCAGAGATATTAGTGGTATTAGCAGGGTTGCCAGGTTTGTGTTTTTTCATGGTATATTTTGGGGTTACTGGTGCTGCTATACATTGTTTCCTCAAAATCTCTACATGGTAGTGTGTAAATGCATTTGTTTTCAATGAATCTGCCTATGAATTTTCATAGATTTCTTTTTTACAATATTGTGACCTCAGCAGTGAAGGGTGATGCGAATGAGAATTTTCCACGAGCCAGTTCTTTAACATGTCACATTATTTGAAACAAAAAGATGATAGAACCAGTGGAAAGTGAGACTACACTCATGGTAGGTGCATAAATTACAGTAATAACCACAATGCATGCTGAGGGCCATGCAGACTTTCAGTAGTGTGTGGCTTCTGCTTGGTTGGAAAGACAACCTGCACCGTCGCTTCTTGGATAAGACTGAACACCACTGTGCTAGATCCAGTGGCAGACACCACAATTTACAAAAGAGACAACAATTTCAGGACCTTTCTTCTCCATGTTGTTGGTTTTGAAGGGCCAGTTTTGTTTGCTACCAATGTTGTGGCTACCCTGACTAAGAGTATCTGAAATGATGAAGATTTCTCAGTCTGACTGTGAGTTCAGGTCACTTTTTGTGCTGTCTGTGTTCTCCTTGAGTCTGTGTTCATCAGTTTCCTCCATACACCCTCCACCAAACCTCCCAAAAACATCCCAGTCAGTGAATTAGCTGCTTGCTGTTGCCCATGGGAGTGCATGGGTGTGTTAATCTGACTCAGTGTGTGCATGATGGACTGACATCCCATTCATGGCTCAGTGGTCCTGGTATAAACCCTGATCAAGATAAAGATAAAACTCTGTTACTTGCAAAAAACACCTCCAGACATGCCAATTTCATTAGTTTCATGTGAACATGATATGATATTTGTCACTATACCAGTTTTCAACCACTCTGGAGTGCTACTGCATTCTTCTACTTATTAAGACCAGTCCAGATACTTGAGTATCATGATGATATATAAGTCACGTTTACTAATCATCTGTCATGTCCTGAGCTGGTTCCTCTTCTGTATCTGCTTTGCCCCACTGGAAGGGTCTCTAGACATAAGAAGATTACTGCAAGAAGGCAGTGAGGGGTAAATGGTGACCACCCAACCCCCAGAGGCTCACCATGTATCCTTGTAAGCACCAATGTTAACCAGTGTTCCTTTGCTGAAGTATTATAGCTGTCCCTGTGATCTACTGGTGTATAATGTTCAGAACATATGCTAAGTAATGTTTGTGTTGCCTCGGGCATCCTGTTGTGATGGGTGTGGGTTTTTTGTTAGGGTGCTGCTGGTTGATCATTATCACTCTAACAGTTTGAACTCATGCATTGTGTAAGCCTCTGATTACCTCACAGCTAAATCCCTGCAGTTTCCTAATGAGAGGATTGATGCACCCAAGCCTGTGTAAGGCATCACACTGCTCACAAATGCTTTACTCTTTCACTTAGTCGCACTATATTAGTGCTGCTTCATATGTTGCAGAAGTGACTCTAATTAGTTTTGAAACAGCATGGTTTCTACCAGTGGTCTAAGTGATACCACACACAAACACACACACACACACACACACCTACACACACATACACACACCTTGGCTTTTTTAGCAGGGGTTTTTGCGTACTTTCGGGGCTTTTTAATTGGTTCGAGCATCACAAACAAGTGGTCTAACGCTAGCTCATTATTATATCTATTATGTTACATGGCTTCAGTGAATGGGTGATATAACACAGGTTAAATCAAACCTGTATGCAGAGAAAAAAAAGCTGAGATAAAGAACCCAGACTAGATAAATGATAACATCTCTAAATTATATTGAGAGTATGTAAAATTGCATTTGGAGATGCTGTATTTTCATATTAGCAACCTCTGGTAAATT